>JAKSZT010035385.1:321928-342137 GCA_026826555.1 Tolypeutes matacus | reverse complement strand
TTTTGATTTTTACCCATAATAAAAAAAAAAAAAAAAAAAAAGTCATGAAATTACAAAACAATTATGTATAACCTACAGGGCTCTGATTCATCACCTTATAAGCAACAACTTGTAATGTTGTGGAACACTTGTTACAATTGATGAAAAGTATCATAAAAATGTTACAACTAACTGTAGTCTATATTTTGCATTTGGTGTATTTCCCCCCGACTAACCCTATCATTAACATCCTGTATCAGTATTATATCTTTTTTATTTTTCATGACAGATTATTCTCATATTTGTTCTGTTAACCACAATTCAGTTGTTCCTTATTTCCCTTATCTGAAAAATAGGGAGGAGTTTATCCATCACATAGTGGGGTAATTGGGATGAAATAGGTTATTGCATGTGGATGCTGAGTGTCTTCTCTGTGCCCAGAGTCTTCTGCCTGCATCAGACACTGTGTCCCAGGCTTAAATCTTTGTCTCCAACCAACTGGCCAATCCCTGCCAGAGGTTCAGGGTATATCACCATGAGACTTCAGTGACTTTACACTAGTCCCAAAACCATGTGACTCCCCTGCCTGATTACCTGCCTAGATGGTCTTGCCTGCCAAGAATACTCTCTCCTCAGTCTCCCTGACACTCCTCACTGTCTACACAGGAGATATTTACATTCTGTGAGTTTATTGGGTACCAGCATCACACTCTCATTGGAAAATAACAGATCTCCATCCCAGGGCTCCTAGGCCAGGTTGCGGAGATTGGGACTTAGTCTCCTAAGTCCATGGGGGACTTCTTAAGCACAGTTGGCTGTAAACCCTCTCTTCCTCCACTGTCTGTATTCCACCCTCTGAAGCCATGTCCCATATCCACAGAGTTTCCATGGTGACAATAAGCAAACCTCATCAAAGCATTACTGTTTTCCACATAAGCATCCTGTTTGTTTTTATTTGATAAAGTGTTGGATTACTGGGCTAAGACTTAGAAAAATATAGAAATCCAGAAATATGAATCAGTACTCAGGGTTGCATATGCCCTGTTTTGGTCTACTTAAAAAGAAAAAAAAAGAGGTTGAGGAATGCATTTGATAACATCAAGTGCTTTTTGATGCAAATGACAAAGTCTAGGGTCAACAAGACCAAAATTTGTTATCCATTCACTGCTTTTGGGGGGCCCCTAAAAGACTGCTCTCTGGGTATATGCATTAAAATATGTAATATAGTCCTTAAAACCTCAAGTCTTCAAATTGGATGAACTTGGTCCTGGACTGATGATGTCCACAGAGCCTGAAAGAAGCAAACTAATGTTCCTTGTGAAGGAGATTAGCATCACATTACTTATACAATTTTGAAATCCAATGATTAACATATAATAAAAAAAATAATTGGGGGAAGGGCTATGGACTAGAGTGGACTTAATGGTATTCTGTTGTAGACATAATGTGATTCAAGCAATAGAAAAAATTATAACTGTGAGAGTGAGCCAGTGGCCACTGGGCACTTTTGGGGCAGGGAAGGGAAAAGCAGATGTAATACAGGTGTTTTTTCAGGAATTGGGAATTATCCTGAGTGACATTACAACGACAGATATAGGCCATTTTACATTAGCATATAACATGCAGAACAGTGTGGGAGAGACTGTGGTCTACAATGTGAACTATGGTCCATGTTTAGTGGCAAAGCCCCAGATGTGTATATCCATTGCAGGTGATGTGCCACACTAATGAAAGATGTTTATGTGGGATGTTATGGGAGGTATGGGTGGTTGGGAACATGGAAATCCCTGTAATTTTTTTGTAACATTTATGTAATCTAAGCATCTTTTAAAATATAAAAAATTAAAAAATAAATAAAATTGTCTAGAAGCAACTACAAAAAAAAAAAAAAACGGTAAAAAATGAAAGTAGACAATGTGAGTGAGAAGCAACAAAATCATACCTTGGGATCTCTAGATGTATGCATATTAGAGAATGCAATGTATCTGTACTTATTATTTTGAAAGATATAAAAGATAAAATTAGAAAACTTGACAGGGAACTGGAAAGTTTAAAATGTGACGCAGATGATTAAATATATATGTGTAATATATTATATATATGCAAAAACTAAAGAATTGAATATACAATTGAAGAATGAAGAACTCAAAGAATAGGAAAAAATGATTAAATATATCAGAAGATAAAATTATGAAGAGAAGAATAAACCTTGACAAATATAAAAATTGAAATCTGAGAAAACAATGGAAAATATAGAAGAGCTTGAAAGAATGTTGGAATGATAGAGCACATAATCAGAAGTTATAACATATATTTAGGTGGCAATGCCAGTTGGAGACAAAAGATAGACTAAGGCAGAGGCAGTATTTAAAGAGTTAATGTCTAACAATTGTCAAAAATTGTTAAGAACAATTCATAGACTAAACTAATTATATAAAACCTAGAAAGAAAAATCAAAACATATACGCACCCTTAGACATATTAATGCAGTACTTGAAAAAAAATGTAAAAGTGTCTGAAAAATAAAAATATAAGCAATAAAGCAGTAATAAATGAAGAGCTGACTGCCAACAACAACAACAGGAGACAGAAGGCAATAGATCATTACATTGCTATTATAGAGTAACTGTCATAGTAGAATTATACATTGGAAAAGAAGTCAACCAAGATAGGAGAAATAAAAACATTTCCAGGCAAGTGAAAATGGAGAAAGTTCATTAACAGCAACATGTTTTAAAAGAGATGTGAAAGGATATTCTTCAGGAAGAGTGAAAATGATTCCAGATGGTTCAAAATGCAGAAGGGATTCTTAATTGAACATACATACATATGTGTGTGTGTGTGTGTGTGTGATTATTGAATTTACAAACTAATAATGATGATATCTTAGAGCTATAACATCAGTAAAGTATTAAAATACACCATAAAATAATATATTTCATGATAAGTAAATGGATCAAAAGTATTTTAAAAATACATTATTTGTGAAGTCAAAAAAGAAAAATTCAGCTTTGATAAGGCAAGCAAAAATGTCAAAATTTTCCAGGGAATCTCCAAAAATATATTAAAATAGTGCTTCTCATCCAAATAAATGGAAGAGAAAAATTGACCAAAAACAAACAGTCCAAAATAAAAAAGAACATAGAAAAGAAAGCACAACAAGCACATGAAAAGAAGGCAGATTTAAGTAAGTAATTATACTAAATTTTATGAATTAAATTTAAATATAGTTAATAGTAATGATAATGAATATAACTGCTCATCTTAAACAATCAAAGCAGCCCTGTGGATTTGAAAAGGAGTATATGGTATAAGAAATTCATCTATGACGTGCAGCAAAGTTGGCAGTAAAAGGTGGAAATCAATATACTATGTAAAACTTTAAAAATAGTAAATTTAACTTCACTGTGTCAATACCAAAGAAAAGAGATACTAAGGAAAATACTAGATATTGAATTTCCTTTCATAATGATAAAATAGCTTGAATTCCCAGGAAAGTATTTAAAATGTGTACACAACTAATAGGACAGCTTTTGAAAAGTGGCAGAAGCACAATATGTCATAGACTTGGAGATTTTTTTAATAACTCTTAGCAATAGATAAAATAAGCAGAGACTATGAAAGTATAGAGATTGAATATTTGATCACTGTGAATAATAAATTTTACTTAATACCCAATATTTAGAACTCTGCAAACAACAGCAAAATACACTTTTCCTATGCATTTAAGCAAATGTTATGGCAAGAGGGAGAATGAGAAGGAGGAAACCACAGTCATCCTGTCATAGGCAGGGCTAAGCAGGGATAAAAGGTGGAGGCAAAGAGAAGGGAGAGATGTGGACTTGTTCTCATGGTGGGGCATAGGATAAGCATATGGGATGGATGTGGGATGGAAGGAAAGCAGGACCCAGAGGAGAAGCAGGTCCGTGGGAAGGGCCCAGAGTTCCGTGTTGGCATGTTAGATATCCACACAGAAATGTCATGAAACAGTGGTGTGTGTATCATATCAGTACTGCCAGGAAAGGATTGGAGTGGATAAATATAGTAGTCCTGCCAGTATAAAAAATGTTTAAGCCAATATGCTGCAACCAGGGAAAATAGTGCTGAAGAAGGAAAGGAGTCCAAGGATTGAGCCCTGTGGGAAACACTTATCTTGAAGATTTTGAAGAAATCATGAACTCAGCAGAAGCAGATAAATAACCAACAAGCAGGAGAGAGCAATGAACCTGATGGAAGCCTTTCATTGGGGTGACTGTCAAATGCAGCTGATAGAGTAAATTAGAAAATGAAAATTTGGGGGTAATGGAACAGTTCTAAAATTGGATCATGGTGAGGGTTGCACAACTCTGTACATTTAACAAAAATTGTTTAATTTTATGAATTTTATGTCATGTAAATTATACATGACAATGTCTTTTTAAAAAGAATTTCACATACACCTACCATATGATTAAGCTTTTCTACTCCCATGTATTCATCAAGGGAAATGAAAACACATCTTTAGAAAAAGAACTTGTACATGGATATTCATAATATCTGTATTCATAATGCCTGAAATTTGAAGAAATGGAAAAGTCCACCAAGAGGACAATAAACAAACATTTTGTAACATAGTTTTTCCATGTCAAAGAAATAAAAGATAAAAGCAGAGATAAGGGCCTTTTTCCTTTTCAAAGAAAGTTTGAATTGTCTCCCAGCAGTGGAAGAAACAGATACTACTTAAACCTTAACTCAGATAGAACCTTGATCGAAATATATTTCCCAAAACAATATTTCCTCAGCATTATTTATATATTAATCTTATATGAACAATTTATATTTCATTATTTTATCTACATATTATAAATATTGTATCACAGCTTAAAAATATATATTGTGTAGCCATAAAAGACATTTAAACATCAGCAACAATATTTTTTTGACAAAGTTGAACTCCTAAGAATCACAACTTCTCAGTAAAGGCTATTTTATTTTTTAAAACTAAGCACAACACATCTGGAATAAGACCTAGACCAAAATGGGGAATTATTAAATACAAATGAGTTTTTATGGCTAAGAGTTTTCAAAGTGAGATGGAAGGTGATACCAGAGATTATGTTGAATCTCAGCAGAGTTGCAACACCTGCTCTCTAGTTCATTGGTCTCACCCAGACAACTAACAAGGAAAAGATGATGGACAACACCCAGCCCAAGCAACAGAGAGTGTCTGCAACTGCAAGCAGGATAGTTCTATCAATCTGCCCCATGAGAACTAAGCCCACTCTCAATTAGAGGTGGAGTGGGCATCACCATCCCAAAATACTCAAGAATGGGGAATGAACAATGAAATAGTAGATATATTATTATTCTATTATAGACATTTTTATTCCAGCAATTAAAGAATTTTAACATTGATATAAAGGCAGGAGCCCCCAGAGGTTCTGAGGAAATGGAGAGGGAAGAATAGGTGTCAATGGGGACATTTTTGGGACATTGGAATTGTCCTGGATGACATTGAAATGATGGGTACAAGCCTTTATACATTTTGTCATAACCTATAAAATTTTGTGGGGCAGAGCACAGTATAATGTAAACTATAGTGCATGATTAGTATAATTCTTTAATATATGTTCATCAATTGTAACAAATGCACCACACTAATTAAAGATGTTATTAATGTGGAAAAGTATGGGAAGAGGGGGTGGGGTATATGGGAAACTTCTATATTTTTTATGTAATGTTTATGTAATCTAAAGCTTCTTTAAAAGATAAAAAGGAAACCTAAAAAAAAAACTAAGTACATGTTAGTTAAAATATACCTTTTGAGGTATAGTTAAGCTGTATTAATAGAGAAATTTATGTCATTAATATTTATATTCTAAAATAAGAAATTTTAAAAATATTATTGCTAAGAGACAACCAGCAAGATGGTGGCAGAGTAAGGAGTACCTAGAAAGCTTGTACTACATGGCAGTTAGTAATCCAGAGCTATCTAAAGCACCTGTTTGGGGGCTCCAGGAGACAAAAAGAGCATCCTGCAACATCCTTGAAAGAATGGAAGGAGGAGACTACACATCTGCAGAGAAGGATGTAAGTAGAGCACTCCATACCGTAGAGGCCAATGCCCATCCTCCACTGGTAACACAAGTCACCTTGGGATCTATTCCATGGCTGGAATTGGAAGCTCCACTTCCCAAAAGTGGAAGAGAAAGAGACAATTGGACACCAGCTTCAGTTACTGATTAATAAATTTGGCAGGCTAAAGCATAATCCCAAGAACAGATAATGTTTGAACCTGTCCAAGTCAGAAAGAGGCTGGTAGCCACCATCTTTTAACTCCACCCCTGGCATGAGGGGAAGCAGGGTGGACTGAAAATCACTGGCTTCTTTCCATCAGGAACAAATTGTAGCTCTAGCCTAAGGCCTAGCCTCACCTCCAGCAGGGAGGAAGCTGGGGAGACCTGTGCCCCATCTTGAGGAAAATACAGGCCGAGCCATGGAGGCTTGTGATCATCCTAGTCCTGCAGTACAAGCTGTCTCAGGAGCAATTGTATAGAGAGTTGGAAGCTCTATTTCCCAAAAGCAGGGGAAGAAGAGATGGATTGATGGCCACTGACTTCAGCTACTGATTAGTAAATTTGGCAGGCTAAAGTACAGTATAACCCTTAGAACGGCAAAAGTATGCAATGTCCAAGTCAGAAAGAGGCCAATAGCTGTCATTTTGACTCCACCCTTGGCATGAGGGCAAGCTGGGCTGACTGAAAATCACAGTGATGGTAGGGACTGCCTTCTTTACACCCAGGTATGACAGCAGGCCTAGCCAAGGCTTCAGCCCCACCTCTGGTAGGGAGGAAGCTGGTGGGACCTGCACTAGCCTCTCCAGGTAACTGCACATACATTCAGATGGAACAGGCTGAATAGTTAGAAGTCTACTAGGGCAAGCATTCATTTTGGAACTGTACAGCACATTTTGCTGTGCATAGCTGCAGCTCAATCCCCACCAAAGACAGGGGAGTAAGGAGTGTGAAGTTTCTTCACTCTCTGGGAAACTACAGATGCTTTTGGCCTGCACAATTTGGATTATTACACATGGCTGCAGCTCTGTCCCTACCCCTGGTAGAGGAGACAGGTGGGAGAAGCTTCACAGGTACCTGGGGCAATGCAGGCAGCTAGAGCTCTGATAGCATACAGCACTAACTACATCCTCAACTTCTGCTACACAACCAGCAAGGGAGAAAGGGCAAGAAAGTCCTAAACTAAAGAAAGAAACTGCACCCAGAATAAATATACCTCGTAAACTAGATTCCAAGACACCAACAAAAATTTAAAACCCATACAAAGAAACAGGTAGATATGGCCCAGATAAAGGAACAAGAGAAGCCTCCAGATGACAAAAAGGAGTTGAGACAACTAATAATAGATGTTCAAACAAATCTTAATAAATTCAATGAGTTGACTAAAGAGATTAAGGATATTAAGAAGACATTGGATGAGCACAAAGAACAATGTGAAAGCATACATAGAAAAATAGATTTTATGTAAATGAAAGGCTCAATAAATGAAATTAAAAATACATTGGAAACATATAACATCAGATTTGAGGAGGCAGAAGAAAGGATTGGTGAGTTTAAACAAATGACCTCCAAAAGCAAACATACAAAAGAACAAGTGAAGAAAAGAATGGAAAAGATTGAACAAGGTCTCAGGGAATTAAATGACAGCAAGAGACATGCAAACATATGTGTCATGGGTGTCCCAGAAGGAGAAGAGAAGGAAAAGGGGGCAGAAGGAATATTTGAATAATGGTAGAAAATTTCCCAACCCCTGTTGATGGACATAGATATTCATGACCAAGAAGCACAATGTACTCCCATCTGAAGGAATCTAAATACACCAACTCAGAGACACATACTAATCAGAATTTCAAATGCCAAAGACAAAGAGAGAATTCTGAGAGCAGCAAGAGAAAAGCAATACAGAACATATAAGGGTTACCCAATAAGATTAAGTGCCAATTTCTTATAAGAAATCATGGAGGCAAGAAGACAGTAATATGACATATTTAATATACTGCAAGAGAAAAACACCCACCTAAGAATCTTATATCTGGCAAGACTGTCTTTCAAAAATGAGGATGAGTTTAGAATATTCACAGATAAACAAAAACTGAGAGAATTTATAACCAAGAGACCAGATTTGCAGGAAATACTGGAGTGTGCTACAGTCTGAAAAAAAAAGGCTCCAGAAAGAAGCTTGGAAGAGAGTCTAGAAATGAAGATTATATCAGTAAAAGTAACTAAAAGTCTCAAAAGATTGTTGAAAATAAACTATGACAGATACAACCCAAGGGTCAAAATGGGTAAAAGAAGAACTGCCTTTATAGTAATAACATTGAATGTTGGGCAATTAAAGAAGATGGCATCATTTTAAGGGTGCACTTACACAGGATGGCAAAGCCCCACTCTCAAGACAAAGCTGCTGTGATCCCCGAGCCAAGACTACTGCTAGGCATGCAGTGGAAGGGAGTGTTCTCCAAGAGTGGGAAGGTTATGACAAAGGGTGGAGAAGGGTTTCCTTTCTGTGAATTTGGTCACATGGTAACCCTTTGTGCCTTGAGGAACATACAAACTGACTCAAGGTTGCACCAGGAAGAAGGAAGAGGCAAATCTGCTGAGGCAGCCTGATTTACCTAACCACCTGGGATAGAGAAATTTGGCCCAGGAGAGGGCAAAATCAGGCAACTGACTAGTCTCGTGCTGAAAACTATCAAAATTTCATGTCCCCTAAGGGAGGTGGGCAGTAGGAAGAACTTAATAAGCTTCCAAAAGCCTATTTAGGGTTCCCTGGGAGGAGAGGCTGGTCTGGAAGAAGGTTGAGAGTCATTCTTCTGCAGTGAGTTCAGTCACCAGGGTCCCATTTGAATTTCAAAAGGGAACTAAACCTGAATGGAAGAGGTGAGGGAGGATCCCTTCACACAGGGAATTGCATCCTGCTGCCCTGGGAGAGAAAGCAATAAGAATAGAAAGGGGGCAGGGACAAACTCTTAATCAGTAGAGGAAAAAAAACTAAACATAAAAGCAAAAACCATAAAGCTTCTAGAAGAAAATGTAAGAAAACATCTTGAAGACATGGTGGTAGGTGGTGGATTCTGAAAGGAGATAAGAGGATGACTGAGAGAGATTACTGATTTTTAATGTATGTAAAAGTTTTAATTAACTTTACTGTAAAAGTGTGGAAATGTATAGAGTTGATGGTAACACTTTATACTGAGTAACAGTTGATTTATAAATGTGAATGTGGCTGGAAAGGGAAGTATAGGGATGTAAATGTCAATTGAAAGAGAGCTAGAGAAAAATCTTAGACTGAATAACACAGTAAACCCAGAGGTGGATGAAATTGTGACTGATGGTACAGATGCAATAGTGTCCTTTGTGAAGTAGAGCAGATTTATATCACTATTGAGGGGTGGTTGGAATTTGGAGAAGCATGGGAAAAGTACAACTGGAATGACCTATGGACTGTGGTTAACAACAAAAATATAATATTCATGCATTAATGCCAAAGATGTACAGTGTTGATAATGGGATAGTAAAGAAAAAATGTGCCAAATGTACTCTGGGGACTTGGTAATAATCTGATATCTCAAAATCTGTAATAATTTTTCCACCATAGTGTGGTGTGTTGATATAGGCCTGTTGTATGGGAATTCTGCTCATATGCATGATTCATTTGTAAGTTCACAAGTTCTTTAATAAAAATATGTTTTAAAAAATAATAATAGGATGGGTTTGGGGAAAAATATAACAAAAGTATGATGTGGACTATAGTTAGTAGTAAGATTTTCATAATATTCTTTCAAAATCTGTAACAAATGTCTCACAAAAATGCAAGGTGTTGGTTGTGGATTGATGTATGGGACTCCTGCATGATGTTATGCATGTTTGCTTTGTAAATTTACAACTTTTACTATATACTTATTGTTTATGTATGTTTATGTATAAGTGATATAAAAATAATATTAATAGGGTGGCTTGGGGAAAATACATTAAATGTAAGATACTTTGGTTAGCTGTAATATTTTGAGGATGCTCTTAAATCATTAGTTTAAAAATGTTTCACAACAATGCAAGCTATAAGTGGTGGGGTGAGGTATGAGAGCCCTCTATGATGCTACATGCATTTGTTTTGTAAGTTCACAACTACTACTATACACTTATTTATGTATGTTTATGTATGAGTGGCATACTTAGTAAATTTTTTAAAATGACATAAAAATTATATTGGTAAGTTCACACATAGATGATTTTCCTTCTCTGCCATGTGTTGCACTTAGAATTTCCTAATCATGAATAAATCCCCCTTTGACAATTTGGGGAATGCTCTACATTTTCACACCATGTTCCATGGACCCCTTTGCCCATCAGGTGAAAACCATGGACCCCTTCTGAGAATGAAGTGGGAAGATCGTTTTATGACACTCAACATTGGCATGTCTTTAAATTAACCTTTAGTATAATTCAAAATTAATTAAAGCTCACATATCCCCTGAAATCTTTCTGTAGACCCTGTGTGGGTCCATGGACTCCTGGTTTAGAACCCCAGCTCCATATCCTGCCCCTCATGCCTTTCCCTCACCATCTGACACACCTCACAGGGAAGCTGAGAAATCTGCATCAGTTTCTCTGTTTTCCCACAGAAATAATATTGCTTACCCAGAAATAGTAGTTTTAGTCAGAAATGGCACTCCCTTTATAGGTGATGAGCATCAACTGGATATTATTAGTGGTGGTGGAAAAAAGCAGGAAATTATGTAAGCAGGTGGGGGGGGTAAGACAAAGGAAAGAAAAATCATTATAGGAATATAAGTGATTTCTCCTCAAAATAGGGCTTGGACTGGGCAAAGAAGAATGAAAATGAGAAAAAATATTCTGTCCTCCTGGAGCTGATATTTTAGGTGCTGAGGGTGGAGAGATAGTGAGGGAAATGAACCAGAACCAGAGGATGTCATGCAATGAGAAATTAAGGGAGAAGAAAGCACAGGGAAGAGCAGGAGTAATGGATGTGGGAAAGGGGGTTTGAGAGAAGAGGTCAGGGAATCACCTCTGAATCACCTCTGAAGAGGGAACATCTGAGAAGTGAACCAACCTTTGGACAAGGACTGTAGGATGAAGGGACAGGACAGGTGATGGTAGAAGTGGGTGTGAGAGTGGATTCTTTGAAAATCAGCCAGAGACCAGAGAAGACTAAATGCAGTGAGTGAATAGTCAACAAAGGGGTTGGGGGCAGGGTAAATGCTGTCACCAGGGAAAAGACTTTAACTTTTTTAAAGAGAATAGTAGCTATGATGTGGGGTAAAGGAACTAGTAGGAAGAACAGGTGGAGACCCTGACAGGGATTCTTTAAGATGAGGATATTGATTGCTGCACTGGGGCGTGGGTGTGAGGGGAGCATTGGAGACAGATAGGAAGAGTCAGCTTTAGGACCTGCTCTGCAGAGACTCAGAGGCTGTTGATGCCTTTGTCTGTTCCTTCCCTTCCCTCTCTTTTGTGAGAGTTTTGTCTCCACCTTTCAGGCCAGAGTCTGTCCTCAAGTTTCTGGTGGTCCTGGTCACACTTTCATATCCCTGTCCTTGGGAGGGAAAATCTGAGTGGTCTCTTTGTACCTGGGTGAGATCTGTCTCCTTCAGTGCTCCGCTGGGGTTCACTGGATGAGACCTATGAGGATCTGAGGTGCTTGCTCTGGGGAGCTTTATATCTACACAAAATCATCCTCCAGACTCCTACCTTGATGGACTGAGCCTGGCCACCAGCATTCTGGGAGCTGAGGAGGGGGAGGATGAGGTGGGCTCAGTCTATAGGCTTTCACTTGGGCTCGATTTCCGTGGACTTCTCACCCCCACCTCACCTATGCCTGTTATTATAAATCCACAGCCTTGTTTTTTTATTTCCCATCTTGTGCAAAGCTGGTATGGAAAAGGGGACAGTTACCCTCCTATAGATCTAACTCCTTCTTTGAAGGATTTGATGGCCTTTCCTTCTATTTCTGTTTTCAGCTTCATTTCTTAACTCTACCTTTGAGAATGTCAATGTATCCAATGCCCAAAACTTTTCTAAAGACATTTCTGTTTCTTCTTCTGAAGTCCTCATGTTTGCTGGACCTTGGGGTTCATTTGTCTCTGGTGTTAAGGTTTAATTTATTCTATGTTCACATCCTCATTGTAATAGCCAAATACAGGTTTAGCAACAGTAGAAAGAATAAATAACAGCAAATACATGCAGAAGAATATTATCCAGCAATATGAACAACCTTATGCAAAATTATGGATAAATTTCACAATATAATGTAAAGTTAAAGACTTATGCTATACAAATCCATTTATATTAAACTCGAGCAGGCATTCACAGTGTGGGTAATCAGGACAAGGTTAATCTTAGAGGGATAAAGACTGGAAGGGGACAGGAGGATTTCAGGAAATGTTTGGTATTTTTATCTGGGTGTTAAAATGGGGTTTTGGAGTTGCTTAAATAACTTTTTATCTTGTGAAAAATCAGCTGTACATAATTGTGCACTTTTCTGCTTTGCCACTATCCACTTTGCTCTAGGAAGTGATGAAGCTTCTGCCAACATTCTCCTCTGCAACGGGTAGGGAAAGAGCCATAAGCATGTGTATTAACCCAAGACATGCAGGCCAAGACCAACCATAGTTGCCCAGAGAGACTGATGATATTTCATGCCCCTTCCTCCCCTGACTCAGGTGGGGATGGAGCTGCAGGTTTTGGCAGCAATCTATGGCATGTGATTTCAAAATGACCATAGTTGCCCTGGTAGATGGATCCTTTAGAGTGCTCCATAATCTAGTGCATGTAGGCCAAATGTGCCTGCAATAGTGCTGAGATGTTGAGGGAGTACTGGCTCTTCGGCCTGTTAGGAGATGTGGATGGAACCACAGGAAACCAGTAGCTCAGTCCTTGTAGGACCAAAGTCCCTGCCACTTCCCAGGGAAGCTGAGGAAACACCAGCACTTCCTATCCAATTGTGGGTTGGCATGGATCCACAGGTACCTAACAGTTCAGTCCCTGTAAGCCTAAATTATCTGCCATTGCCTGGAGTGGTTGAGGAAACACCAGTCCCCTCCTATCCTATTAGGGGAGTTCAATCCACTGGTGCCCAACAGTCTAGTTCCAGAAGACCAAAATTGGCACCCCTTCCTACCCTATATGAGGGTGGGGATGTAGCTACGGCATCACACTTTTCAGTCTATGTAGTCCAAGAGCACCTGCATTTATCCAGAGAGGCTAGGGAATCACTGCTCCCTTCTTGTCCTATTGGTGAGGTGGAGGTGAAGTCACAGGTGCCCAACATTCAAAGTTGTGTAGGTCAAAAGCACCTGCAGTGGCTCTGAGAGCCTGAGTAAACACTACGTCTGTCTTATCCTATGGAGCAGAGGGCAGGGATGGAGATGGAATTGAAGGGGCTCAACAAACCAGTTCTTATGGGCATAAAGTGCCTGCAACTTCCTGGAGAGGTTGTGGAAACAGCTCCCCTCCTATCCTATTGGTGAGGGTGGGGGATGTAGCTGCAGGAATCTAAATATCAAGTCTGTGAAGGCCAAAAGCAGCTACAGTTGCCCAGGCAGGCTGAGGAAACACCAACCCCTTCATATCCTATGGGCTGGAGGGGTAGAGATGAAATCAAAGCTGCTCAACACAACAGTCTGTGTGGACTGAAAGCATCTCCAGGTGCCCAGAGAGGCTGAGGAAACACAGCTCCTCTTCTATCCTGTTGGTATGCAGGGATGGAAACCCATGTGTCTGAGTATTCAGTATGTGCAGACTGAAAGTGCCTACAATTACCTAGAGAGGCTGGTACTGGTCCCGTCAGCTTTCTCTGCACTGGAGGTGGGGCTTGAGACTAGGCAAGGGATGCAATCCAATGTGGGTGGGAAAAGCCAGTGTACACCATCATTGTGATTTTCTGTCAGGCCTGCTTTCCCTCATGCTGCAGGCAGAGCTCAAATGGCAGCTACCAGCTTCTTTCCAACTTGGACATGTTCAAACTTCAGCTGTTATTAAGATTGTTCTATAACAAGCTGAATTTACTAATCAGTAGCTGAAGTTGCAGATGTGCAGTCTCCTCATACTTGGTGTTTAACACAATTCCACCCAGATAATAGGCAGTTTTAAGAAGAGACCTGATATACTGCATCAAAATTCACTATCAAATCATTTTAACAATTAAAGATTTTATTTTTACATATACACTGTCTTATTTCAGATTTCTAGTTTACAAATTTCCTGAAGTGTTTGGCCATGCCATCATTTCTTTAATAAGGAAATTCTTTTTTTAGGACTGTAATGTCTTTGCAATTCTTCTAAATGAGTATTCACTTAATATCTAGTCCTTTATCATGATATCCACATTAGCAATAAGGGAAATTGGGGGATCAAGTGATTTTGTACATGGATTAAACAAATGAATTTGGTGGAAGACAAATACATATTAAGAAATGGTGAAGATACATTGTAACCTAATTTGTTTGCATATCTCTTGGTTTTAATAACTGATAAACCAGGATCTCTGTTAAAATTCAAATATATAATTACATATATTTCCCATATAGCTTTAAAATTCCATGTGAAGGAAATTATTGAAAATTCTGAAAAGTCAACAATCAAATTTATCTGTTTATTTAATTTTTAATCTTCTCTATATGAATTCTTCCTTTCTACTCCAAATCATAAATATCTTAAAAAAAAAAAGACATTTCTCTAACTTCTTTGATTAAAAGGGAAACTTTAAAATCAAAACACAGTTGTAAAACCTCATAATTTATTAAAATACTCTTCTGAATGTTCTGTCACCTTTAGGGATACTTATTTCATTATCAAAAAGGCAAGAACACCCCACTTACGCCTAGGGTGAAGGTACTTCAGGAGCCTATTATAATAAGATTGAACCAGGACAGCAGGTGAAATATACAGATTCTCTCATTATCTTCTCTCTTCATACATAGAAAAGATGCCCAAGGATGATTGTTAAGCTTACTAAGTGTGCATATTCTAATATTAGGTACATTAGAGTGATTTTAGATAAAATATGACTTATCTGATACATTTTAATTGAAGTCACCATGCTGACATGAATGGATGGCTCAATGGACTCATCGAAATCACCTGGCGAGGAGACAACGATGGGCAATGACCATCCCAGGGAATGGAGAGGGCCTGCATCTGCAGGCAGCATCATCCCACCCACCATATCCATGGGATATAAGCCCTCTCTCACTTGGAGGTGGAGTGGATATCACCATCCCAGTCCCCTCAGGATTGGGGGAAGAACTATGGGCTAGAGTGGACTTGATGGTATTCTGTTGTTCACATATGGTGATTCTAGCAATGGAAGAAATTATAACAATGAGGTGGAGCCAGTGGCCACTAGACACTTTTGGGGCAGGGAAGGGATGAGCAGTTGAAATACAGGGGCTTCTTTGGGATTTGGAGGTTGTCCTGAGTACCATTGTGGCAACGGATGTAGGCCATTTTAAGTCAGCACACACCACTCAGAACTGTGTGGGAGAGAGTGTTGTATACGGTATGAACTGTGGTCTATGGTTGGTGGCAAGGCCCCAGGATGTGTAAGTCCATTGAGGGTGGTGGGCCACACTTGTGGGAGATGTTTGTGTGGGATGTGGTGGGAGGTGTGGGAGGTGGACAACATGGAAATCCCAGTGGGTTCCGTGTAATATTTTGGGTATCTAAGCACCTCTTAAATTATATTTATATATATACATAAATAACATTTTTGTAAGCAAATGCACATATATGCATATATATTTATATATCATTTTGCAAATATTGGTATGTATTGTGAAAATTTTGATTTTTACCCACAATAAAAAAAAGAAAGAAAGAAAGAAAAGGACCAAACATGCTCACAGGGAGAAAATGCATTGAGCATCAGAGAACATTCTCTAAAGGACTGTATATAGAGAGATTTCTGTGGTGCCTGGGTGCTCAAGGCTTAGGTCTGCCTCCATTCACAGATTCTCAACTGTAATCAGTTTTACGTATTGAGTTTCAATTGTTTAGAAAGCACTTACCATGGTCTCATTTTAAAACAGAAAATTTAAAGACAGTGATGTCATTCTTTTTCTTTCTGTCCTGTAAAGAAAAAAATGCACAGACAGGTTCAGTAATTATTTGCATATCCAAGGGCTAATTGCATATCCAAGGCCGAACCAAGGCTAGAGCCTGGTCTTCTTTCATTGATCTACTTATCTTAGAACATTATATATGTGTTTTTGTATGTGGGTCCTATTTCCAGGGGAAAGCTGACCTTTTGGCTAAAAATCACTTTAAATTATGGTTAAAAGGAAATAAATACAACCATAAGCAAAATTTCTTACACCAAAATGCATTAGGAATCTATGCAGAGCATTTAGCTTTGGAAAATAGAGAACTTAAAATTATATATAATGCTAGATTTATGTCAATTTGCTCCTGCCTTTTGCAGACTGATTTAATAGTAAGAATAAATGCGTTGCTCCTTATAATAACTTGGTTTTTTTGAAAGCGTACTGTATCTGCACAGTCATTTACTCTACAAGGACAAGTCCATCATAATTGCTGAATATAAAACATTGTCTAAAAGCAATTTTCTGAAAATATTGTTGGAAACTTTAATTTCTCCAGTAGAGTAATCTTCCACATTCACCAGAATCACTGAATTACCAGTTATTTTGTCCATCATAAAGTGAATTCAGGCAATTAATTTATGTATGGGATGATTTTTAACACCACTAAGGATAGTTGGAAATACAAATTTAAGTTTTTGTTTCCTTTAGTGGAACAAAAAAGATTTGTTGAATTTCAGAGTGAGCAGTATATTAATCTAGAAATGTAAATTTTGTCATTAGTAATCCAATTGATTTAATGATGTAGGAAATGAGATGAAAATTATAAAAGGAACCTATGTAAAAAAAATCAAGCAAATATTTCCATCACAGTTGAAAGAATAAGATCACAAAATGTACTCATACAATACCTTGCCAAAATGCAGAAGAAAGACTCCTGATTCTATAGAAATTTCTATGAAAATATCCAGTCATTAATGGAATGAGGAAATCCTGAGTGACCAGAAACACTTGAGAAAGTCTTGTGAGAATGAGACAAGAAAACACAGGCTTCCAATAAACACAAGATAACATGGCGACATAGAATCTTTGCCCATAAAGGGATGTAACAGATAAATGGTATTAATTATGGGAACCTGTATTTCACTGAGTTCAGATATTCACTAATGTATATTTTATTTTTGCTAGGAATATTTAAATATTCCATTCTCTGCATTCATAGGAACTAGTTTAGTGTTTAGTGCATGTGCATATTCTGCTTCTGACTTCAATCCTCCCTCATCTAAGCACCCAAGACTTTATGTTCTGTTTCCTACCTACTGTTTTAGATAAAGACCCTTTACTCCTTCAGGAATCAAAAACCTATCCTGTCCATGAAGAAATCCTGATGAACTGTTGCACATAGTAGTTGAGAAATAATTACAGGAATCTGTTCAGACACGAAAAATTTATAAAGCATGCAGAGGACCCTCATGTAATAAAGAAAAACAAAAACTCATAGGTGAAAATGAAAAAAATACATTAGTAAGTATTTTATCTTAGTGAGAAATATGTTCCTCCATTTAAATTACAAATTGAGAGGGAAATGGCAAAAATGACAAAACAAGAAAACAAAACAAATGACCCAACTGTTAGAGCAAATCTATGAAGGAGGCTTCTCTGAATGGATTTGGGCAGAAAATGAAATACATTCCCTCTCCTAGGAAATATGTATGAAGGGGACCAGAAGTTAAAAGAAGTGAGAAATGTGGAATGAGCAGGAAAATGGAGAGATGATTCAGAAATTAAAAAAAAAAAAAGATAAATTGCTCCTAAATACACCATCCCTCCAGCCCTCTGGTATTTATACATGCTGCATTTCTATTAAGCCATCCTGTGCCAGCATTCAAAGTCAATGTTCTCATATCCTCCTGCTTCACCTGGGGAAAGTCCATTCCTCTTTCAGTTCTCATAAATGTGTTGCTCCTCATTGCTGATGATATTTGTAACATAGCCAATATCAGAAAAATAAAATACTACACAAATATTCTCATGAAAGGAGAATATATAGAATAAGATAAATTTAAGGTTCATAACCATCTTTCCTTAAATTTATTAACATGAAAGGAGACAAAATGAAGTAATGAAAAAATTGATAATAAAATATTAGAATTCATAAAAGCAATATCAAGAACCACTCAATTCTGATATGCTTAGTGAAATCTTGGTGACAGCTTAGAGGAATACAAACCAATGTTAAGAGGATAACTTTGTTGTTAAAGGCATGACCGAGAAATAAAGCATTCCAGCCTTTGGGCAGTAGACATGCTACTTTCTCTCCTATGTGATCCCCATTCCACTGTGATCTGACTTGCTTATTCCCATTACCTTCCCATAAAGAAAGCCCTTTCCCTTCTAGACCAGAAACAGTTAGGCTTTCACTGAGGGAAGTGTTGAAAGTAATCCATAAGATAAAATTAAATATGTAAATGAACTCCTTAAAGTGTGCTGCATAAAAATTGTAAATTTCACTTTATTTCTTACAGTGTACTCTTCATTTTCATTTAGTTAATATGTTCATTTGTAACATAAAACCAGGGATTAATTTCATTAAAAGGAATTTCAAAATATCCCTTTTTATCCTTGCACAACAACCCTTTGAAATGGAAACCATACAAAGAAATAAATTCATTTAAAAAATTTTGCATGGTTATTTCAACAATAAATTAATATGTTAATCATAGGGGTTTATCTGTTTAAAAATATGTCAAAAGCATTTTAACTATGGAATTCTCATTGAAATCCTTATAATTAAAATGGCTGACCAAATACAATATATTAATGTGGGAAAATGTGGGAAGGGTAGGGAACAGGGCATATGGGAATCTCCTATATTTTATATATAACATTTATGTATCCTAAGTATCTCTTAAAAAAATAGAAAAGAATATGAAAAAAAATTGCATTTTATGTGGGCTTATGGGGGAATGGGTATGGTGGGGAGTAAAAATAAGGACAAAGACAAGTGGGGAAAGAAATTATCATAAGTTTATAAAAGTAAAAAATGTGCCAATGTATATTAGGAATTGACAATGATTAAAGAGATAATCCATGTTCTGTAGCTTTAAGTATATGTATGTACAAATATATGTAAACAGAATATATACAAATATATATAAAATGAGTATTATTATATATGAACCCAAAAGATATAGGTATATTTCTATGTTAATGAATGCTTGAATGTGTAAATATAGCCTACAGTGAATTCGATTCCATTAGCCACACTGGTATACAGCTGACCTTATTGAATCAGCTGCCTGATGCGGAGTATGGCCTGGAGATCAGGGCATTTAGTGTCATGAGAGAGATGTTAGGTCTTATCCTTAATTTTAAAGATGTCAGTTTACTTTTATTTTTTAACATTTATTACAAATAAAATCATCATAGAATTGTTTTTAAATACATATATATGTACATAACAAATAAAATTTCTTTCACATAGTTTCATACGTATTTTCACTGTTCATGTCAACATGTGTGAATGAATCCTTAGGAAGAGTCTTCCAATGGGAAATAATCCCTTTATCAAAACCCCATAAAACACTAAGACATGTTCAAATGCATCTATGGAGGAGTTTAGCACTACGGTTTTCTGTTCTTGATGAATCAAATCAATTAAAAATTCTCAAAACTAGCTTGCCTAGCTGTTCCTTTTACAGAAATGCCACTTAAGAAAATACATACAAAGAAATAAAATAATTTTGAGGTCTTTGACCATTACAATACTAATTAGTAAATCAATTATTAACACCTTAACATCTTTTCCCTGTGCTAATATACTTACGAATATAACATCTCTCCAGAAATAAGAATATAAAGAATATTATATTCTTAATTTTAGAATATTAAGTTAGGATGAAAGTGAAGATTGTTGCTTCAAAAGAAGTTTTAAGGGAAGCGGCTGTGGCTCAATCAGTGGGGCTCCCGTTTACCATATGGAAGGCCCCAGGTTCGGTCCCTGGGGCCTCCTGGTGAGGGCGGACCCGCCCGCATGGCGTGGTTGGCTGACCCAGCGAGCACAAGCAGCAATGGGGGGGATAAATGAATAAATAAATAAAATCATTAAAAAAAAAAAAA
>JAKSZT010035385.1:295828-312068 GCA_026826555.1 Tolypeutes matacus | reverse complement strand
TTTATGTGATAAATTCTCTATTTATATACTAATTTAAAAATTGTTCACTTAAAAGAAACCATTATGTGTTCTGGGTTATCAATGTTAAGTTTGGAGAAAAAAGGTGTATATTTTGGAGATGTCCTTCCATAAGACATACTAGTATACAGATCAAATATGTTAATATTATAGCTACTAGATATTTAAATTAAATAAATATATATATATATATATATTTGCATTTAACCAAATTGAGTCATTATTTTGACAACTTTTATTTTGACAGTAATTGTGTTTTGTAAAATATCAGCTTGAATACATTTTCCAAAATCTTTTTGGTGACTGAAGTACAAAAGTTAAACAGAATGTATATTTAACTTATATTAAGGGATTATATTAAGGGAAAAGACAGTAGTTTTGTTTTAAAATAAAATGGTTGTTAAAAAATGAGAAATAGGAAATCTATGACAAAACCTGAATGGATATAGAAAATTGGAGAAATTTTGAAGAAGGCATTATTTTGTGTGTGGTTTTAGTTAAACAAGATTTGATGAATATATCTATAAGATTTTTTGAGAGTGGTAGTAAAAATACTATACTGATGCAAACTAAAATTTCTCTATTAAAATGAAAGTTTTCTTGGATTATCAGTCTATTTTGATAAAGAAGTTATAAAGGTTTATTTCTCTGAATGATTAATGTAAAAGGCAGAGTTACATTTTATTAAAATAACTGTTTAATTTTAAAATCAGTAACTTTTTCAAAAATTTTTACATATTTTTATTAGAGAAGTTGTGAACTTGCAAAACAAGTATGCATAATGTGAAGGATTCCCATATGACACCTCTCCACCAACACATTACATTGTTGTGGAACATATGTTATAAATTATGAGATAACATCATCAGACTATTACCACTAACTATGGTCTACAGCATACAATTGGTGTAATTTGGCTGAGTGAAATAAGCCATACAGTAAGGACAAATATTGTATGGTCTCAGAAATATAAACTAAACACAAAGAATAAATGCATGGAGTAAATGTAACTAGGCAATAAGATAAGGGCTGAGAATTGGTACTGAGGTTTAATATATGTAGAATTTTTAATTGGCTTGATTGTAAAAGTGTAGAAATGGATAGAGTTGATGGTAACATATTATAGTAAAGGTCAGCATCTTTTTTTAAATTAGAGAAGTTGTGAGCTTACAAAACAATCAGACATAAAATACTGGATTCCCTTACAACACCCAACCACCAATGCATTGCATTAGGCTGAAACATCGTTATCATTTATGACAGCACTTGTTATATAATTGTACTATTTTGAACAGTATTTACCTTTGTTACAATTGATGAAAGTTTATTAAAATTTTTTCCATGAATCATTCATTATTTACATCAGGTGATTTTTCCCCATATACCACCCTATTATTATCACTTGGTTTAAGTATTGTATATTTGTTATAATTTATGGAAGAATATTCTTATTCTTGTTTTATTAACTATAGGGCTTTGTCTACAAAAGAGTACACTGTTGTACAATCCTATGTTTTATCCTTCAATTTATATTCTAGTAACATATTCATCCCAAAGTTTCCATTTTTAACCACATTCACCTGTACGTATCAGTGGTATTGACTACACTTACAATAATGTGCTACCATTGCTACCATCAATTTCCAAACCTGTACCACCAGGCAAAGTAGAAATTTTATACAAGTTAAGCATCAATTCCACATCCCCTAACAACAAGCCATCTCCTGGTATCCTATATTTTATACTCTAATTACATGAATTTGCCTACTATAATTAGTTAATAACAGGGAAATGATACAATATTTGTCCACTTGTCCTGGTTTATTTCACTTGACAAAATGTCCCCAAGGTTGATCCCCATTTTCCCCATTAATCACAAATTCATTGCATTTCTAAAGCTGAAAAATAGTTTATCATATGTGTATACCACATTTTATCTCTTCAGTAGTTGATGGTCACTTCAGGTGCTTCCATCTTTTGGCAATTGTAAATAATGTCATTCTAGTATGTGTAAAATGATATCTCATTGTACATTTCCCTAATAGCTAGTTATATAGAACATCTTTTTAGGTGCCTTTTAGACCTTTATATTTCCTCTTTGGAGAAATGACTTTTTTTGTCATTCTCGGTAAGGGGTCTAGTTCATTTATCATATTATTCAAGTTCTCTGTTTCCTTATTAATGATATGTCTAGATGTTCTATCACTTGATGAGAGTGGTGTTTTGAAGACTCTATTTCTCCCTTCAGTTTTGGTAGTTGTTTGCCTCATGTATTTTGGGGAACCATAGTTAGATGCTTAAATAATTATGATTATTTATTCTTGGTACATTTCCCATTTTGTTATTATATACTGTCTTTTTTCTCTTGTAGTCTTGAATTTAAAGTCGATTTTGTCTGATAAGACTATAAGTACCCAACTTCTTTTTGGTTATATTTTGCATGGAATATATATTTTTTAACCTTTCACATTCAATTTTTTTTTCTGTCTCAGTTCAGTTTCTTGTAAACAACATATATTTGGATCATATTTTTTAATCCATTCTGTCAGTATCTGCCTTTTAATTGGGGATTTTAATCCATTAACATGTGATGTTATTTCTGTAAATGCAGTAAATGTCCTTCAGCCATTTTAGCCTTTATCTTTTATGTGTTATATCTTTCACTTTTCCCATTTTTACCCTTTTAGTTACCCTTAGTGATAATCTTCACTTCTACACTCTCATCCAAGCAACTCTCTCCTGTCTTTTCTTTTCAGACTACACAAATCTCTTTAATATTTCTTATAAGACAGGCTTTTATTGGCAAACTCTCCATTTTTTATTTATCTATGAATATATTGAATATTCCCTCCTTTTTGAAGGACAATTTTGATAGATTAAGAGTTTTGGCTGCCGGCTTTTATCTTTCAGAACTTGAATATATCATATTACACCCTTCTTGCCTCCATGGTTTCTAATGAGAGCTTGGCACTTAGTCTTATTAAAGATACATTGGATATGATGACTCTCTTGCTGTTTTCAGCATTCTCTATCTTTGGCATCTGACATTCTGATCAGTATTTGCCTTGTTGTACTTCTATTAGGATTTAATCTGTTTGCAGTATGTTGTACTTCTTTAAAATATATATTTATATTTTTCATAAGAGTTGGGAAATTTTAGGCCATTATTTCCAAAAACATTCTTTCTGTCCTTTTACCCTTCTCTTCTTTTTCTGGGACACCCTCTGTGCATATGTTTGCATACTTTGTCCTGTCATTCAAACCCTTAGACCCTATACAATTTTTTCCAATCTTTTGTCTATCTTTTCTCTGTAATATTTCAATTGTCCTGTCTTCTGGTTCACTGATTCTTTTCTTCTGTCTGTTCAAATCTGCTGGTTAGATTCCTATAGTGTATTTTATATCTCTTCTATTGTGTCTTGTTTTCCTGTTAGTTTTGTGATATTTTTATATTTTAAAATTCTTCTGTTGGTTTACCTAATGTCTTTTTATATCCTTTATTTCTTTAGCCATATTTTCCTTCTTCTCCTTGACTGAGGAAATTTGGTTGAAAATATTTTATTTTTTTCCATATTCTCTGTCTCCACAGAAGTTGTACTTTGTTCTACTGATTGGGCCATATCTTCCTGTTTCTTAGTATGGCTTATAACTTTTTTCTGATATCTAGGCATTTAATTTTCTGGATGAGTTTACACTGAGAAAGTCAGTATGCTCTATCTTGCCTAGGGTTTTAGTGATGATTGGCTTTGTGTTAAGGATCTTCTTTGACTGTTTTTTTTTTTTTTTTCAACCTATTCTAGACCCTTAGAATTTCCTTTAGGATAGATAGTTTAATTGATCAAAATTTTCAGTTCTTATCTGATTCATGTCCTGAACGGTGGATGGGCACTGACAGTTGTCACATAGAGAGTGCTACTAAAAGTTCTATACTAAAGTTAATCAGCATCTTCTTCCCTCTCTTCCATGGGTGCTATGTAGTGTTCTTCTGACCTCCAAAATCCCAAAACAGTTGTTTCACCATTTCCTGACTGTTTCATACCTATTTTGGAGGGCAGACTGAGTACTGGAGCTCCATATTCTGCTATCTTCCCCCAAAGTTCCTACTAAAAATAATTTCTTGTACTTTGTTGACTTTATCATATACTTAGTGGTTTATAAGAATCAGGTCCTCTCAATTTTATGAAAAATATGTTTTTATTAGAATTCTATCTTCTATGTTTATTTTTAAAGTACTTTATTGTCACTTTAGTTAAAGAAAAGAGCAAATTCTTTCATCATAGTAACCTGTGATTCTATTTATCTCAGTATTCAAACCTCCTGAAAACTTTTTAAGAACTTTACTTCTCAAATAAAATGCTAAATAATATCTTTTTATTTCATACTTTTTTGGGGTCTTCCAGGTGTCCTTTGGAAAATCACAGAGAATTTGTGTTTTCACCTTATAAAAAGAGGTGCTAAAATAATTATTTAATAAGAATAAGACATATTGTCACATTAAAATATTGTCAAAGATATTTTCTGACCTTCTATTATTTGGATTTTTTATATAAACATATTGTATTTAATACATAAATGTTTTTAAGATATATATGTATTGCAGAAAATCTATGAAGTTCCTAAAGTTTTGTAATGCCCTCATTGTCCAACAAATATCCTTTAAATTATCAGCCTCATAGTAAACAACACTATAATGTTACCAAGTATAATTTTAGTTATTCATAAAAATATGGTACATGTAACAAATCATACATTATTTTATTTAAAAAACTCTCATTATATCTTTCCCTTTTATAAAACGATAATTAATTCACCATAACAATTCTTGGTCTTTTATGTTTTAAGTGTTTTTTAATCCACAGATAATTTTTTATTTTATTCTAACAATTTCTTGAAAACCCTACAATCAGCTACAAACTGAAGTGCATCCCCTTCAAAAATATACTGTCTCAGAGACATGTAGAAAGGACTGTGCAATGACATTTGGGTCACCAGCTTATAAAAACATTTCTTTTTAAAAAAATATGAACAAAAGTTGTATGATTGGATTTTCAGCAAGATGGCGTTAGTGTAGGAGGGCGCACATTGCAAGCTCTCAGAGCAAGGTGGATTGGGGATGGGGTCCTGCCCAGGGGTCTGTGCTGTGCACGCGTGGAGTGAGAGGCTTGGGACATCTATCTGCGCGGATCGGAGGCGTGGGCCGAATGGTGGATATTCGTGAGTTTTGAGGCTGCCGGTGGAGGTTGGCAAGGAGGCTGAGCCCCGCGGTTAGGGAAAAAATAGATAAAATGGCCATTTTGAGCCGCGGGCGGGGTGAAAAAGTTTTATTTTCTGGGGATCTGGCTGCCTGGCGCCCCTTGGAACTTGTGTGAACAGAGCAAACGAGATAATCAGCACCCAGTGAACCGGAGGGGGGATTTTGGTCGGGCAACACAGCTGATTTCCCTAGCCACCCAGGGATAAGACCCGGGCCGCTGCGGAGCCAGGAGGAAGGGACACTTACGAAAAAAGGGAGGGTTCGTTTGGAAGACAGGGAAGGGTATTTTATATTTTAAGACATTGATCTGGCTGCCTGCACCGCCCCATAGCTTTGGGGAGCAGATAACCCGACCTGAAGCAGCATTAGGCTGAGAGCAGACGCGAATCTGCACTCAAACTGATTTACTGAGCAGCCTGGTGACGCTGGAGCTCGGCGCCAGAAGGGGCGGAATCCGCCATCTTTAGCACTCCTCACTGACTAACATCAAAGCTTCAGCTAACCTGGGGAGTCCGGAAAGTGGGAGGTGCTTGATTAATTTCCACGGGCCTAGCTAGGGTCCCTTCCGTAAGGGGGTTGGTCTAGAGGAGGAATCATTTTGGGTCCTGCATTTGGCTAAAAAAAAAAAAAAGTGAGGTCAACTCAACAAATGAAAAGTAAATTCTTTTTAATTTAGTTTAATAGCTAAAAGCTGCTTCAGGACCTGCATATAGAACCCTGTAGAGAAATTCATTGATAAACACAAGTAGGCAGGAAGGATCCAAGTGGACCCTAGGGGAATCATTGACCCCCCTTAGCTCTGTTTGACTGCTTGCCTGTGTGGATCTTTGGTTTCTCTCTGTTACTTTCTGGTCTATTGCTATTATTCCCATTTTCCTCCCTCCTTCGTTTTTCCTTCTTTTTTTTTTTTTTAAATAGGTGCTGCCAGCTGGTCGCTTCTTTGCTGGGCTTCTTATTCAGTAATTTCCCACTCGCTGTATATATTGATTCTGTATTACAAACTATCGCTTATCCTTCATGCATCATTCTGCCTTCTGTTTTCTGTTGTGGCTCTTAGAGACAATACTTTTTCATAGGCCCACAACTTAAGGGTGTCAATTTCTATCCCAACTATTTTGTTTTCTTCTTCTTCTTTTTACTTTTTTTTCTAATTAGTATTAACTTTTTCCTTTCAGAACTTTCTCTCCTATTTCTCTCCCTCCTCATAATTCTAGCCTTCTAAATCACTATATATATATATATATTCCTCCATTTGTTTTCCCAGTCCATTGTAGGAACTCCATATTTTTTCCTAGTACCCTACACTGCCTACACAAGTTAAATATTCATCTCATTAAGTCTCATTTTGCCCCTCTTCTAACTTTTATCAATATTTCTATTATCCTTCTGCCTTCCTTACATCTTTTGATTCCTCTGGCCCTAACCATTTTCCTTCAAGGGAACATAGAAAGAAGTAAGGAAATAAAATAAGAAGAAAAACTGCCAAAGAGAAAACTTATCTCACACGCAGAACCAACAGCTAAATAAAATTCTAGAGCATAGAGAAAAGCTAATCAACTGAACAAACCCATCAAGATAATATGATGAGCAGAGGGCAACAGAAAAATACAAATGACTCTGAAAAACTGGAAAACATAGACCAGTGCAGTGTACAAAATAAAAACCAGGAAGCAATGCAGTACATCGAACAACTAATCAAAGCTATGCAAACAAATATCATGGACCAACTTAAAGAACTGAAGGAAGAGATTAAGGATATAAAGAAGACACTGGGAGAACATACTGAAGAAATAGCTAACACACCTAAAAAGGTAATGGATATGATGGCGAACAAAGACACAAGTCAAGAAATGAAAAAGA
Source organism: Tolypeutes matacus (assembly GCA_026826555.1). Lineage (NCBI taxonomy): Eukaryota > Metazoa > Chordata > Mammalia > Cingulata > Chlamyphoridae > Tolypeutes > Tolypeutes matacus. The sequence continues at coordinate 304,936 of JAKSZT010035385.1, read as the reverse complement.
CGCTGGACTAATATGGCAGCAGAATTGAACAGGCAGAGGAAAGAATTAGTGATGTGGAAGACAATACAGTTGAAATCAAAGAGATTGTAGAAAAGATAGACAAAAAGATAGAAAAAAATCCAGTATGGTCTCAGGGAATTAACCGATAATGCAAGACGCAGAAACATATGCATTATGGGCATCCCAGAAGGAGAAGAGAAGGGAAAGGGAACAGAAGGAGTGTTGAAGGAAGTTATGGCTGAAAACTTCCCAACTCTATTGAGAGAGATGGATGTGCAGATCCAGGAAGCACAGCACACCCCAAATAGTATAAATCTCAACAGGCAAACTCCAAGACATATACTTGACAAAATGTCCTAATGCTCAAGACAAAGAGAAAATACTCAAGGCAGCAAGAGAAAAGAGAACCATCACATACAAGGGAAGCACAATAAAATGAAGTGCTGATTTCTCAGCTGAAACCATAAAGGCAAGAAGACAGTGGTATGACATATTCAAAACACTAAAAGAAAAAAGCTTCCAGCCATGAATTCTCTATCCAGCAAAATTGGCATTCAAAAATGATGGAGAGTTCCAAATATTCACAGATAAACAGCAATTAAGAGAGTATGTCAATAAGAAACCAGCACTTCAAGAAATATTAAAGGAATCTCTACAAGTTGAAAGGAAAAAACAAAGGAGAGAGAGTTGGAGGAGAGTTTAAAAACAACTGAAAACTCAGAAAGAGAAAGAAAACAACATATGACATACATTAACCAAAAGAATAAATGACTGAAGTAAGAAATTTGTTACGAGTAATAACACTGAATGTTAATGGATTAAATTCACCAATCAAAAGACACAGTTTGGCAGAATGGATAAGAAAATATGATCCATTTATATGCTGTCTACAAGAAACCTAACTTCGGCCCAGGGATTCAAGGAGGCTGAAAGTGAATGGCTGGAAAACCATTTTACAAGCTAACAATAATCAAAAAAGGGCAGGAGTAGCTATTCTAATATCAGACAAAATAGACTTTAAGTGCAAAACTATTGTAAGAGACAAAGATGGACACTACATACTAGTAAAATGAGTAACCTCTCAAGAAGAGAGAACAATCATCAACATTTACACACCTAATCGAGGTGCCTCAAAATACATGCGGCAAACTCTGGAAAAACTAAGAGGAGAAATAAATTCCTCTACAATTATAGCAGGGGACTTCAACACACCACTATCATCATTAGACAGAACATCTAGGCAGAGAATTAATAAAGAAACTAAGGCACTCAACAATACATTAGAAGATTTGGACTTAATAGAAATATACAGAACACTACACCCAAATACAGCGGGATTTACATTCTTCTCCAGTGCACATGGAACATACTCCAAAATAGACCACATGCTAGGCCACAAAACAACACTCAATGAATTCAGAAAGATTGAGATTATACAAAGTAATTTCTCTGACCACAACGGAATGACGTTGGAAATCAATAAGGGCCAGAGAAACAGGTTAGGCACAAGGATATGGAAGTTAAACAACACACTCTTAGACAAACAGTGGGTCAAAGAGAAAATTTGAAAAGAAATCAGTAACTACCTTGAAACTAATGAAAACAACAACACAATATATCAAAACCTATGGGATGCAGCGAAAGCAGTCCTGAGAGGGAAGTTCATAGCCATAAATTCATATATTAAAAAAGAAGAAATAGCTAAAATTGAAGACCTAACTGCACACTTGTAGGAATTGGAAAAACAACAACAAACTAAACCTAAAAGAAGTAGAAAGCAGGAAATAACCAAGATTAGAGCAGAACTAAATGAAATAGAGAATAAGAAAGCACTGGAAACAATAAACAAAACCAAAAGCTGGTTCTTAGAGAATATCAACAAAATTGACAAACCCTTAGCCAGACTAACAAAGAAAAAGAGAAAACAGATGCAAATACATAAAATAAGGAATGAGCAAGGTGATATCACTACTGACCCCACAGAAATAAAGAGTATCATAAGAGGATACTTTGAAAAATTATATGCCAACAAGAATGACAATTTAGAGGAAATGGACAAGTTTCTAGAAACCTACAAACAGCCGACATTGATGAAAGAAGAAATAGATGAACTCAACAGCCAAATTACAAGTACAGAGATAGATTCAGTCATTACAAACCTCCCAACTAAAAGAGTCCAGGACCAGATGGCTTCACAGCTGAATTCTACCAAACATTCCGGAAAGAGCTAACACCAATTCTACTTAAGCTCTTCCAAAAAATAGAAGTAGAAGGAATATTACCTAACTCATTCTATGATGCCAAAATTACCCTAATACCAAAACCAAATAAAGATACCTCAAGAAAGGAAAATTACAGACCAATTTCTCTAATGAACCTAGATGCTAAAATCCTTAACAAAATACTTGCTAATCACATTCAACAACATATCAAAAGGATTATATACCATGACCAAGTGGGTTTCCTCCCAGGTATGCAAAGATAGTTCAATATAAGAAAATCAATCGATGTAATACACCACATAAACAAACTGAAAGAAAAAAATCACATGATCATCTCTATAGATGCAGAAAAAGCATTCGACAAAACAGCACTCTTTCCTCATAAAAACACTACAAAAGATAGGAATAGATGGAAACTTTATGAAAATGATAAAGGGTATATATGAAAAATCAAAGCTAACATCATTTTCAATGGTGAAATCCTAAAAGCCTTCCTTCTGAGATCGGGAACAAGACAAGGATGCCCACTATCACCACTCCTATTTAACATTGTCTTAGAAGTACTTGCACAAGCACTGAGACAAGAAAAGGACATAAAAGACATCCAGATTGGAAAAGAAGAATTAAAAATTTCATTATTTGCAGATGACATGATCCTATACATAGAAAGCCCTGAGAAAGCGACAACCAGGCTTCTAGAACTTATAAAGGAGTTCAGTAATGTTGCAGGCTATAAGATCAACGCTCAAAAATCAGTAACATTTCTGTACACCAATAACCAGCAAACTGAGGAGGAAATCAGGAAAAAAATACCATTTACAATAGTAAACAATAGAATCAAATACCTAGGAATAAATTTAACTAAAGATGTAAAGGACTTATATACAGAAAACTACACAACACTGTTAAAGTAAACAAAGAAGACTCAAATAAATGGAAAAATATTCCCTGTTCATGGCTGGGAAGACTAAACATCATCAAGATGGCTATCCTACCCAAACTAATCTACAGATTTAATGCAATCACAATAAAAGTCAACAGTATATTTTTTAAGGAACTGGAAAAACTAACCACAAAATATATTTGGAGAGGCAAGAGGCCCCGAATTGAGAAAGATATATTGAAAAAGAAAAATGAAGTTGGAGGTATCACATTACCTGACTTTAAAACATAATACAAAGCTACAGTGATCAAAACTGCGTTGTATTGGCACAAGGATAGACCTACTGACAAATGGAACCAGATTGAGAGTTCTGATATATATCCTCACATATACAGTCATCTGATATTTGACAAGGCCACGAAACCCACTCAGTTGGGAGAGAGTGGCCTCTTTAACAAGTGGTGCTTGGAGAACTGGATATCCATATCCAAATGAATGAGAGAAGAATACCATCTCACACCTTATACAAAAATCAACTCAAGATGGATCAAAGATCTAAATATAAGAGCCAAAACCATAAAAACCTTGGAAGATAATGTAGGGAAGCATCTACAGGACTTTGTAATAGGAAATGGTTTCATGAACTTCACAGCCAAAGCACGAGCAGCAAGAGAAAAAATTGATAAATGGGATCTCCTCAAAATTAAAAACTTCTGCACCTCTAAGGATGTTATTAAGAAAATAAAAAGGCAACCTACCCAATGGGAAAAAATATTCGGCAACCATATATCTCATAGGAGCCTAATATTCTGCATATATAAAGAAATCCTTCACCTCGAAAATAAAAGGAGAAACAACCCATATATAAAATGGGCAAGTGACCTGAAAAGACACTTCTCCAAGGAAGAAATACAAATGGCTAAAAAGCACATGAAAAAATGCTCAACATCACTTGCTATCAGGGAAATGCAAATCAAAACTACAATGAGATACCATCTTACACCCATCAGAATGGCAGCTACTAAAAAAACAGGAGACACTAAATGTTGGAGAGGATGTGGAGGAATAGGAACCCTCATCCACTGCTGGTGGGACTGCAGTATGGTCCAGCCACTGTGGAGGACAGTTTGGCAGTTCCTCAGAAAACTAGCAATAGATCTTCCATATGATCCAGCAATTCCACTGCTGGGTATATACCCAGAAGAACTGAAAACAAAAATAGAAACAGATATATGCACACCAATATTCATAGCGGCATTGTTCACCATTTCCAAAAGTTGGAATCAGCCCAGGTGCCCATCAAGAGACGAAAGAATAAGCAAAATGTGGTACATACATACACTGGAATATTACTCTGCTTTAAGAAGGAACAAAGTGCTAACACATGGAATAACGTGGATGAATCTTGAAGACCTTATGTTGAGTGAACCAAGCCAGGCACTGAAGGATGAACAGTATATGACCTCACTGATCTGAACTGAGGAAAGTGAGCAGTCTCTGAGAACCATTGTCTGAAAGATAGATTTAAAAAAGAGAGTAAGAGAAGAGCAGGCTTTGAGCCATCACCCATATGGACATAATCTATGGTAAAGGGATAGAGTGTGGTTGCATGTTGGGGGATGGGGCAGATGAGTGGTGGTGTTCCTGGGTTTGGTGGTGCAGAACTGGAGAGTGGGTGGGTTAGGAAGGGCTGTTTCAAATCCCCAGGGCATGCAAATGTGAATCTTGACATTCCATGGGTTGGGAGAAGGGGGTATCATGGGCCCTGGGGTGCTGGGAAGAAGGGAACAGTCAAGATCTAGTGGGTTGTTTGGTGGTCATGGGGAAGGTTTATCATTACCTTACAGTAATGGACACAGGACATGGTAAATATCATCAAAATTATTAAACTGTATCATCTAAATTGTAAACTATACTGTAAATCACTGACAATGTTTAGTTGCTATATTTTGCTATCTGCATAACAGTTATAACAATGCTAACAACCAAAAAAAAAGGGGTGGGAGTTAATATGGGGTGGGGAAGGGGGTGTGATTTGGTATCTGGGAGTCTCTGGCACTCCGTGTATGACTTTGCTGTGACCTAAAACTTCTTTGAAAATTAAATGAAAAATTGGGAGACAATGGGGATTGAGAGGAGGAAAGTGTCATGGCACACCAGATATCCGATAACACAGTGATAAAGGAAAGGCAAAAGGGGGAAAAAGAAAAGAGAAAGGAAAAAAAAAATGAATATATATATATATATATTTTAAAGGTATTTCCTTTGCATTTTTGCCCATTTTTTGAATGTCCCAATCCACTAATTATATTTTATTTTGTTTTGTTCTTTTTTTGATTATTTGCTTTTTTTTCCTTCTCTCTTTTTTTTCCCCTGAGTTTCCTTATGTTTGTCTCTTGTGTGTACGCTTATCACACTTGTTTCTTTTTCCTAGTAAGTGTATTTGATTATTTTATGGACTAAATGTTAATGGAGGATTTGGATCACAGAAGGGTTACAATGGGTACTGCGGGGGATTATTGGGGGGGGTGTCTGGGGGAGGTTTCGTGGGGATTGGTTCATCTGAATATACATGAAAGATATACAAAATCTTTCAAAGGATCAGGGGATGGGGCATGGTCACGATGGGTGGATAATCACACAATAAATGAGGGAATCTGAATTCCTAGCCTGGAGAGCTCTGCCACACTCTCCAAGGGAGCAACAATAGTCCTCTGAGTGTAGGGGCTGTGCCTGTCAAAATAGGATGACACACTGATTGTTTTTTGTTGTTGTTGTTGTTGTTGTTGTTGTTTGTTTTTAATTGATGACTACCCTTGTGAGTCTTTGCTCTTGTAAATGAGACTTAGCCTGCAGTTGTGGGGTGCCTAAGGGTTGCCACCTGAGAGCCTCCTTGTTGCTCAAATGTGGCCTCTCTCTAAGCCAAACTCAGCATATGATTGCATTACCTTCTCCCCAATGTGGGACATGACTCCCGGGGATGAGCCTCCCTGGCAACGAGGGATTAATACCAAGTGCCAACTGGCAGCTCTGCCCAGTGGCAGTATCGTAGCCAGTGAGATTTATCCTCGGCACAATTATTGCTAATTGAAAACTTTTCCCAAGTGCCAACTGGCAACACAACTGGAAAAAGACCTTGAATAAAAGGGGAAAATGGTAAAGACAAATGAGTTCAAGTGGCTAAGAGACTTCAAAGAGAGTCGGGAGGTCATCCCAGAGGTAACTCTTACGCACACCTCAGTAGGAGCTCATAGAACATCTAAGTGCCTATCACCCCACTCAGTGGGGTTTCTGAGCGCTCCGGAGACACCCTGGTTCTATATAAGGGGGGATAGCCCCAGAGACTGATGCCTTATCAGTGTGTTCTATTTTGGAATCTGTGCTCCTGAGAGTGACAGAATTAGACTCAAATAAGTCCTCCCTGCACATGGTTCACCAGTCCCTTCTATTCAAACCTATATGCGATGCTGGAGTTTTTAGGTATGCCTCCAGAGACTGGAGCATCCCTCGTACCTATGTGCCAGGTGTGCATGAAATCTAGGTGGAGCTGCAACTCCTACCCTACAACTCAATGGACTCATCCAAGTCACCTGGGGAGGAGACAACGATGGGAAATGTCCATCCCAGGGAATGGAGAGGGCCTGCATCTGCAGGCAGGATCATTCCACCCACCATATCCATGGGATATAAGCCCTCTCTCACTTGGAGTTGGAGTGGACATCACCATCCCAGTCCCCTCAGGATTGGGGGAAGGACTATGGACTAGAGTGGACTTGATGGTATTCTCTTGTTCACATATGGTGATTCTAGCAATGCAAGAAATTATAACAATGAGGTGGAGCCAGTGGCCACTTGACACTTTTGGGGTAGGGAGGGGACAAGCAGTTGAAATACAGTGGCTTCATTGGGAGTTGGAGGTTGTCCTGAGTACTGTTGTGGCAACGGATGTAGGCCATTTTAAATCAGCACACACCACTCAGAACTGAGTGGGAGAGAGTGTGGTCCACAGTGTGAACTGTGGTCTATGGTTGGTGGCAAGTCTCCTGGATGTGTAAGTTCATTGAGGGTGGTGGGCCACACTGTGGGAGATGTTTGTGTGGGATGTGATGGGAGGTGTGGGAGGTGGGCAACATGGGAATCCCAGTGGGTTCCCTGTAATATTTTGGGTAATCTAAGCACCTCTTAAAATATATGTATATATATAAACAACATTTTTGTAAGCAAATACACATATATGCATATATATTTATATATCATTTTACAAATGTTTATATGTATTGTGAGAATTTTTATTTTTACCCATAATAAAAAAAAAAAAAGTTGTATGATTGTATTTGGTAAATTAAAAAAAGATGATGCCAACAAACAAAAACACATGTTTTAATATCTGCTTTTAAATTATTATATGAGCAAGGAGGAAATTGTTTAAGGGTATCCTCTCATGTGATGATTCAATTGTACTTTCAACAATTTTTATTAGGTAATTACTTACACCATCAGGTATTACTTGTATAATATAAACAAATAAGAAACATTTTATTATAAATCTAAGTATAATTTTTTTATTGACCAAGCTGGCATAGGATCAGAAAGAAATATTCCCACCAATCTTTTCTTACCAAACCCTGCAACTCATACCTATTTCACGCCTTTTTATTTTTAATTATTTTTATTTTTATTTTTTTAAAAGGTATTTAGATTACATAAATGTTACACAAAAATATAGGGGTTCCCATACCCCCTGCTTCCCACATTTTCCCCATTTTCCCACATTAACAACATCCTTCTTTAGTATGTCACATCCATTACAATTGATGAAAACCTTTTAGAGCATTGCCACTAAGCATAGATTATAATTCACATTGTAGTTTATACTCCATCCCACACAATTCTGCAGGTTATGGCAAGATGTGTACAATGGCCCATATCTGTCATTGCAATGCAATTCAGGAAAATCCCCAAATCCTCAGAATGCCCTCACATTTCACCTATATTTCCCTTTCTATGCCCTCAGAACCTCCAGTGACCACTGACTCCACATGAATGATATAGTTTCTTCCATTGCTAGAATCACAAAAAGTCCATAGTAGAATACCAGTAAGTCCACACTAGTCCATAGTTCATGCCCCAATCCTGAGGAATCTGGGATGGTTCTGCCCACATCAACTCTAATTGAGAGGAAGCTTTGATCTCATGGGGCATATGGATGGGACTCTCTTGCTTGCAGTTGTAGACTATGTTGGTTCCTTGGGATGGTCATGGTCCATCATCATCTCCTTGTTAGTTATCCTGGGTGAGTCCAGTGAACCGGTGAGTAGGTGTTGCAACTCCATTGAATTTCAGAGCCCAGCTGGCACATGGACAGCCCAGAGATTACTGTCTCTTGGACGTACACCTACCAATTCTAACACCAAGTATAGGTTCAAATAAAAGGGACAGAAGAGGCATGTGTAGAGAAGTCACATCTGAGTTCAACTCTGTCACACTCAGAAACACAAACTCCAAAGTAGGGCCCAATGGCAAGGCACCAAACTCCAGAGCTATCTGCCATGACCATAGGTCCTGGGTGTCTCCAGATTCCTCAGGATCCCCACTATTTAGGGCAGTATCTACCTTGGCTGTCTGTGAGATCCTCCTGAGACATGCATAAGCATTACCTCTCTGGTGATTTTCCAACACACTTTGAGATCTCTTAGCCATATACACTCATTTGGCTTTACCTTTTTCCCATTTTGTTCAAGGTCTTTTTCCAGTTGTATCATGAGCTGGTGCTTGGTAGTAATCCCTTGGTGCCAGAATGGCTTATCGCCAGGAGTAATGTCCCACACTTGGGGGAAAGTAGAGCACTTATATACTGAGTTTGACTTAGAGAGAGGCCACATTTGAGCAACAGGGAGGCTCCAGGAGGCAACTCTTAGGCACTCTCCAACACTAGGCAAATTCAAGAGCAAAAGTTTTACAAGCAGAGTCACCAACATCAAGGGCCCATCAATGGACCATCCT
>JAKSZT010035385.1:274282-288449 GCA_026826555.1 Tolypeutes matacus | reverse complement strand
CCAAAAAACTGTCAAGTGGCCACTGGCTCCACCTCATTGTTATAATTTCTTGCATTGCAAGAATCACCATATGTGAGCAAGAGAATACCATCAAGTCCACTCTAGTCCATAGTTCTTCCCCCAATCCAGAGGCGACTGGGATGGTGATGTCCACTCCAACTCCAAGTGAGAGAGGGCTTATATCCCATGGATATGGTGGGTGGGATGATCCTGCCTGCAGATGCAGGCCCTCTCCATTCCCTGGGATGGCCATTTCCCATCGTTGTCTCCTCACCAGGTGACTTGGATGAGTCCATTGAGCTGTAGGGTAGGAGTTGCAGCTCCACCTAGATTTCATGCACACCTGGCACATAGGTAGGCGGGAGGCTCCAGTCTCTGGAAGTATACCTAAGAAACTCCAGCATCACATGTAGGTTTGAATAGAAGGGACTGGTGAACCATGTGCAGGGAGGACTTATTTGAGTCTAATTCTGTCACTCTCAGGAGCACAGATTCCATAATAGAGCCCACTGATAAGGCATCAGTCTCTGGGGCTATCCCCACTTATATAGGACCAGGGTGTCTCTGGAGCTCTCAGGAACCCCACTGAGTGGGGTGATAGGCACTTAGATGTTCTATGAGCTCCTACTGAGGTGTGCATAAGAGTTACTTCTGGGATGACCTCCCGACTCTCTTTGAAGTCTCTTAGCCACTTGAACTCATTTGTCTTTACCATTTCCCCCTTTTATTCAAGGTCTTTTTCCAGTTGTGTTGCCAGTTGGCACTTGGGAAAAGTTTTCAATTAGCAATAATCGTGCCTCGGATAAACCTCATTGGCTACAATACTGCCACTACACAAAGCTGCCAGTTGGCACTTGGTATTAATCCCTCGTTGCCAGGGAGGCTCATCCCCGGGAGTCATGTCCCACGTTGGGGGGAAGGTAATGCAATCATATGCTGAGTTTGGCTTAGAGAGAGGCCACATTTGAGCAACAAGGAGGCTCTCAGGTGGCAACCCTTCGGCAGCCCACAACTGCAGGCTAAGTCTCATTTACAAGAGCAAATACACACAAGGGTAGTCATCAATTAAAAAAAAACACATCAGTGGGCCATCCTATTTTAACAGGCACTGTCCCTACACTCAGAGGACTATTGCTGCTCCCTTGGAGATTGTGGCAGAGCTCTCCAGGCTAGGAATTCAGATTCCCTCATTTATTGTGTGATTATCCACCCATCGTGATCATGCCCCATCCCCCGATCCTTTGAATGATTTTGTATATCTTTCATGTATATTCAGTTGAACCAATCCCCACGAAACCCCCCCAGACACCCTCCCCCCAATAATCCCCCACAGTACCCATTGTAACCCTTCTGTGCTCCAAATCCTCCATGAACATTTAGTCCATCAAATAATCAAATACACTTACTAGGAAAAAGAAACAAGTGTGATAAGCGTACATGCAAGAGACAAACAGACAATTTTAAAACTTAAGAAATTGGGGAAGAAATAGAAGAAAATGCCACTGTACATAAAGAACAACTGATATAACAGTGATGAAAGGAAAAACATCTTATTTTATTTGATTTTTTAATGTTTTTATTTTTTAATACCATATCTTTTTTCACTTTAGTTTAGATTTAGTTTCTCTAAATTAGTATGTATTTTATTTCTTATGTTTAAACCTACTATTATTATATTTTCCTATTAATTGAATTTGGCAATATTCTTGGCTTCATTTTTGAGGAGGTTTTGAATGACAGAAAGTTTACAATGGTGGCGGGGAGGATCAATGGGGTGGCATATCAGGGATGGGGGATACATGGAAGGAAGTAAAATTATTTCTTAAAGTACTTTAATACCTTCCCATGGGACTGACTAAACATTTCCAAAAATCTGATAAGAAGCTGACACATTCATGAAACTTGCTAACACAAGATTGAGCAGAACAAGGAATAAAAACATAGGACTGAATGCATTATTAAAATGATTATGGACTTTGTTTAATATATTGCTGATATTTTATTATGTTATTTTTTAGATACAAGGAATTCATTTTGGGTTTCCATTCAACTGTTATTATTCATAAAACATTTCAATTTTTCACACTGCTTGGTCTCCTACAATTTGAAACTCTTAATTAATATTCTTATTTTCATCGAAATATATTTATTTACCTGTTTCCAATAAAAAAATGTCCTCCTTCTTCACAAGATATGATTGCAGACAAAGCTAATATAACAAAAGCTTTAACTAGAATACTATAATTGAAAATAATGTTGGCTCAAACCTAAATCTTAAGAGGACTAAATTCATAGCATATTCCATACCTTGCTAATTTTGTTTCTTATTATAATTGTTATGCTTCCTCTTATTTATTGTCTCATCTCTAAGATGACCACAGCTACCCTCCAACCATGCTAATGCACCAGACTCTTGTAGCTTGTACTTGTACTTATCTTGTAGAATGTACATATGAAATTTATAACAGAGCTAAGCTTAATTTTAAGTAATCCCTAATAATCACTCCCTTAAAATCATTTTTCTCACATGTAGCAAAATTAAAAACTCTGCAGTTAAACTTAAAACATTCCCTTTATGTGGGGCAGGGCATGACTCCCAAAGATGAGCTTCAGTGGCATGGAGCGATTAAAATCAAACTCTGATCAGTGAGGTTTTGGAGAAGGATCTTTACCAAAAGGGGGAAATGAGAAAAGAGATAAAACAAAATGGAGTTACTATGGCTAAGAGATTTAAATGGAGAGAAGAAGCCTTTCAGGATGTTATTCTTATGCATGTCTCACTCAGTTATCACACACTGCCAAGGTATGCAAAAATCAAAGGCAACAATGCTTCTGAGGACATCTAAAGCCAGGAAATAGCTACAAGATAAATCAGTAAACTCTCAAATGTGAAGGACATTTGGAAAGAGCCAAAGATATACCAATAACAATTCCTTGCAAAATACTCTTGCAATCTCCTTTCTCTTTAAAAAGCCCTTTCTAAAATTCCCAAGAAAGGACAAAATTTGGGTTGCTGTCTGAATCTAAGCACCCGTAATTTTGATTCCAAGACCTGAAATAAACACTTCCATTGCCTTGGAGTCCAGTCTGTAATTTGAGAACTTTCCAATGTCTGTGACTTTCATTTAATCCCATGAATCATTGCTGATCTTTCAGGTTGGGAGGATATCATAAAGAGAAATAAAGTTAAGTATTCTACATTTTGTAAGAAAGGACCTCTGATATAGACTTTCATTTTTTTTATGCACAGATACACATTTACAAAAATTTATCATTAATTCATCCATTCAGTCAACAAAGTTTGGCTATAAAATGTTTATGGCTATGACACTCTATTTTAGTAAAAACTTTTTATTTTGAAATACATTCAAACTTGCAGGTGAGTTACAAAACTGACACAAAACACACACAGAGAACTCTAACACAACCCTATTCCTATGAGATACTCAAATCTACCAAATATACCATTTTGCCACAAATTCCATATCATTCTATCTATCCATCTATCTCTTTGGCTGTTTCCTTGTCTTATCTCTCTTAGCAATCAATTTGTGAACACTTCAGAATAGGTTGTATACCTCAAGATCTTTGAACACTTAATACTGACATGTATATTCTCTAAGAGAAGGATATTCACTTATGAACACACCTTAAGTGAAGTTGTCATGTTCAAGAAATTTAACATTATGTAAACCTTGCAGTCAATATTTAAATTTCTAACTAAGCCTCAATAATAACTTTTTGAAACTATTCTCCATCCTTGTTAGATGTCTTCCATGATCATGTATTGCATTTAGTTGTCATTGTCCAATTAGTTGCTCTTTTTATTTTAATTTTGGGAATATAAACAACATAAAATTTCCCATCACAACCACTCCCAAGTATATATTTCACTGGGATTAATCATATTCACAATATTGGGGCATTCTCACCCACTTCCATACTAGAATTTTCCCTTCCTGCCAAATAGAAACCCTACAACCATTATGAATTACCTCCCAATCTTCCTTACCCCTACCACTTTCTAGAGATATCACAGACATCTTTTAAGGGCAATTGTCTAATCTTCATATACCCCCATGTCCTTCTCTGTAAATGTCACAATCATAATAACTGGCCATCACCCAGCTTGCCACACTTCCACATCTTTTTCTATTTTGTGCCATTCCCCATGTAGGGGAGATGTTAAGTCTAATGTAAAGGCCTTACCAGATATTAAAACCAGAACCCAGGAACTAGCAGCAACAAATGCCTATCAGAAAAAAATCCTCAATAGCATATCCCTTCAAATTGATGTAGATAAAAATCACATTCAGGTGGTATAGATTGTGCTCTATTCTCTGGAATGAAATGGGTCATGTTGAGCTGCTATCTATCAACCCCAACCCAGAGCAGTTGTTTTGCTAAGAAAGAGGCAGGTACTCTAAATGCTATGCAAAGGCAGCTTTATTCAATCAAATGAGTTTCAGGTTATATTACATGATTATACCAATTGAGCAATCACAAAAAAGAAGCTTTAATTTGATGTAAACTTTACAGGGGATTCAAACAGTATATGCAAATGCCACATCAAGTAACTTGTTCCTTTTAAACATTTATTTTTGGGTAATGGATGATGGGGCTGCCTGCAAAACAGTGAGATAACACTACAAAGAACAAAGGACAAGTTAATCATTCACAATTCTAGGCTGAAACAGCAGAGACTATTGATTAGAAAGCTTATGAATTCACAATTCTTAATAATAATTTTCTTATATTACATCAGCAATTTTCAGCAACATTGGGAGACCAGCTGTGATCAAAATACTTCTCCTGCTCTTTTGCAGTCTTTGTGCTATGTAAGTTGCAAGGAAATTCACCCTTTCTGGGCTCCTTTTTTTGTACAATAAAGGTAACATTTCAGAGAGTTTCTCTTGTGCCCTGAGCCTATTATCCAACAATGCACCTTTGTAACAAGTCACTACACACCCCAAGCAACCTGTACACTAATTTCTGTCTAACTGTGTCTTTATATTCTCTATATTCTTTGCATTTACTATGAGGCTTAAAGTTAACATCTTAAATTTGTAACAATCTTGTTTGCTTAGATACTAACTTAATTTGAGTAGTACATATCCACCTCTATCCTCCAGTTTACATAGTTCTTGTGGTAAATCACATATTTATATATAAGTGGTCCAACACCACAGATTTATCATTACATTTTATGAATTTGCCTTTTCTATCTTACTGGAAGTAAAAAGTGGAGTTACAAACCAACAGCATATTAGTACTGTTATTTATATTAACCCAATTCATCATAATTATTTGTGATCTTTATTTCTTCACATGCCTTTGACCTATTGATCTATTTTCTTTTGGGTTTTGCTTTCCATACTTTATAATCTGCAATCTCTTGTAGTACTGGCTTAGAGTTGACAAACTCCCTCAGCTATTGTTTATCACAATATGTCTTTAATCTCACACTCATTTTTAAAAACAGCTTTCCTGGTTATGGAATACTTGGCTGGTAATATTCTGCTCTCAGCTCTTTAAATATATATCATTTCACTGCCTTTCTGACTCCATATTTCCAATGAGAAATCAACATTTAATCTTATTGAGGCTCCTTTGTGACACTTTGATGCTCTCTTGTGGCTTACAGAATTATCTACATGTCATTGGGATTCAACATTTTCATTATAATATGCCATGGTTTGGGGTATTTGAGTTTACCTTGTTTGCAGTTCAATGAACATCTTGGATGTGAATATTCATGGCAGTTAAATTTGGGAAAATTTCAGCCATTGTTTCTTTGAATATCCTCCCTGCACTTTTCTCTCTTTTACCTCCTCCTGGGACTCTGACAATGCACATATATATTTATTTAATATAGTTTTTATTTTTTCTAAATGATACGCAGTTTATATAAATGTTACATAAAAAAAATATAAGGGATTCCCATCTACCCCACTCCTCACACCTTCCAATTTTCTACACATGAAAAACTTCTTTGTTTAGTGTGGTACATTCATTGCAATTGATGAACACATTTTGGAGCATTGCCACTAAGGATGGACTGCAGTTTACATTGTACTCCACACACTCTCTCCCACTCAATTCCATATGTTATGGCAGGATATACATTGGCCTGTATCTGTCATTGCAATGTCATTCAGGACAGCTCCAAGTCCCAAAAGTGCCCTCATATTACACTTCTTTGTCCCTCTCCCTGCCATCAGCATCTTCAGGGGCCACTGTCTCCACATCAATGATACAATTTCCTCCATTGCCAGAATCACAATCTATAGTGGAATAGCAGTAAGTCCACTCTAGTCCATATTTCATCCCCCAATCCTGAGGATTCTGAGACAGTGATGCCCGCTCCACCTCTAACTGAGAGGGGGCTTCAATCCCATATGGCTGATGGATGACTCTCTTGCTTGCAGTTGTAGATTCTCTCAGTTCCTTGGTATGGTGGTTGACCATTCTCACCTCCTTGTCAGTTTTCTTGGGTGAGTCCAATGAACTGGAGAATAGGTGTTGCAACTCCACTAAGGCTCAGGGCCCAGGTGGCACATGGAAAGCCAAAAAATTCAAGTCTCTTGGGTGTACACCTACCAACTCCAGCACCAAATATAGGTTTAATTAAAAGGGACAGAAGAGGCATGTGTAGAGAAGTTACAACTCAGCCCATCTCTGTCACACTAAGGAGCACAAACTCCAAAGTAGGGCCCACTGGAAAGTCACCAAACTCTGGAGCTATCTGTCATGACTGTAGGACCTGGCTGTCTCCAGAGCCCTCTGGAGCCCCAGTATATGAGGTAGTATCTACCTTGGCAGTCTATGTGTTCCTGCTGAGACATGCATAAGAATTACCTCTGGGATGACCTTCTGACTCACTTTGAAATCCCATGGCCATATACACTCATTTGTCTTTACCCTTTCCCCCTTTTATTCAAGGTCTTTTTCCAGTTGTACTACTAGTTGGTGCTCAGTATTAAACCCTTGATGCCAGGGAGGCTCATCCCCTGAAGTCATATTCCATGGTGGGGGAAATGTAATTCATTTATATGCTGGGTTTGGCTTAGAGAGAGATCACATTTGAACAATATGGAGGCTCTCAGGAGGTAAATTTTAGACACCCTACAACACAAGGCTATGTTGCAATTTCAAAAGCAAAGGCTCATAAGCATAGTTATCAATATCAAGGACCCATCAATGAACCATCCTTCTTCATTAGTTATTGCCCTTGTGCTCAGGGGACATTAGAGATTGTGGCACAGCTCCCCAAGATGGGAATTGAATACTCTTTTGGTTACTGAGTGAATCTCTACCCACTGTGACAATGCTCCATGAACATTTGAACACATTTTTATATTTTATATGTAAGCCCAGGTAAACTTCCTCCTCCCATGTATCCCCATCACTGACATGCCACACCAATGATCCTCCCCTGCCACAATTGAAACCCGTCTGTGGTACAAAACTACTTCAAAAATGAAGCCAAGAATATCACCAAATACAATTAATAGGAAAATGAAATAATTATGATAGGATTAAACATAAGCAATAAAATACATAATAACTAAGAAAAATTAAATTTAAAATTTAAAATTGCGGTATTAAAATAATGAAAAATGTATTTAAATTTTTTTTGACGTTTTGCTTTTCATCACTGTAATATCTGTTGTTCTGTATGTACAGTGACATTTTCTTACATTTCTTCCCCCAGTGTCCTACTTTTATTCATTTTCTCTTCAAAGAAGTTTATGTCACAGTAAAGTAACATACAGAATATAGGGGACTGCCATTTACCCAGCATCCTCTCCCTTTCCTGCCTTCCCATATTAGTAACCTTTTTTTTGTGTGTGGATGGTACATTTGATACAACTGATGTACAAAAATTGAAACATAGCCACTAACCATGGTCAATGGTTTACCCTGTGGTTTACATTTTAGACCAGATATTCTTATAAGTTTTTGCTGAAATTTATCATAGCCGGTATCCAACCTTGCAAGATCATGCAGAACACTTCCATTGCCCCCTATATACCCCCTCTTCCATCTATTCTATTCCTCCATCTACCAGCTCTTGGGGCACATGGTGACCACCAGGCTTCACTCCTTGAAGGACAAGATTTTTAGTTACTTGCAACAAAACTGAGGGCTTGACACACTGGTGTGTTCGCCCCTATTACAAAACACCCATAGTTTTGAGAGAAACCCACCCCTCTGCTTGAGAACATATTGGGCCTTCTCAGGATGGGAGTCCAGCCCCTTCCCACTCATTGTGTGGGTCTCCACCCTTTGAAACAACATACTATTACAATATGATCGCTCACACATTCTCTAGAAGAATTCCCCAGGTGCACCCTGTCCCAAATGCTGCCCATCAAACACCCTACATCAGTAACCCTTCCTTGTCATATTGCTAACAGAGTTTTCTCAACATTGTAGTTTCAATCACATACCCACCAATCCCCAGTGTTCACCTGCTCACTCCCACAGCCCTCTCCCCAGTTCCATGGACTGTTCACACCCACCCTCCCCAACCTACCCCGTCAAACTTGAACCCCCCAACCTAATAGTATTACTACACCCCTGTCATATCTCTTCACTGTGCAACTACTCATTTCCACCTTATAGATTTCACCCATATGGGGGTTGGCTAACAACCTTCTCCCTTTCTATTTCCTGTAAACTTATCTTCCAGACTCTAGCTCTCTGAGTCTGTTCAATTTGCTTAATTCATATCAGAGTGGTCATGTAATAATTTTTCTTCAGTGCTTAGCTTACTTCACCTAATTTAAGGTCCTCAGGATTCATCAATGTTATCCCATGTTTTAGTACTGTATTCCTTCTTATAGCTGAGTAATATTCCATTGAATGTATATAGCACATTTTTTATCCATTCATATGTTGATGGGCATTTGGGTTGATTCCAACTTTTGGCAAAAGTGAATAATGCCACTATGTATATTGCTGTGCATATATCTGTTTATATCCTTGCTTTCAGTTATTCTGGGTATATACCCACCAGTGGAATTGCTGAATCATATGGAAGATGTATAGTTAGTTTTTTGAGAAACCACCAAACTATCTTCCACAATACCTGCCCCACTGTACATTCCCACCACCAGTGGATGAGAGTTCCCTTTCCTCCACATCCTCTCCACCACTTGTAGTCCTCTGTTTTGTTAATGGCCACCAAACTAATGGGTGTAGATTTCTCAGGGATTTCTATATCATGTTGTCTGAAAATAGTGAAAATTTTAATTCTTCCTTTCCAATTTGGATTCCTTTTATATCTTTTACTTGCCTAAGTGCTCGAGCAAGTACTCTACCACAATGTTAAATAGGAGCAGTGATAGTGGGTGTCCTTGTCTTTTTTCCTGATTTTAGGGGGAAAGTGTTTAGGATTTCCCCATTGTATATGAAGTTAGCTGTGGGTGTTTCATATATACCCATTATCATGTTCAGAAAGTTTTTTTCTTTTGCAGTGTTTTTAATCAGGAAAGAGTGCTATATTTTGTTGAATGCTTTCTCTGTGTTGATAGAGATGATCATGTGATTTTTTTTTCTTTCAATCTGTTTATGTGGTGTATTACATTGGTTGATTTTCTTATGTTGGACCATCGTTGCATTTTGGGGATGAAATTCACTTGGTCATGGTGTGTAATTCATGTGGTGCGTTTTTGAATATGATTAGCAAGTATTTTGTTGAGGATTTTAGCATCTAGGTTCATTAGAGAGACTGGTCTGTAATTTTTCTTTCTTGTGGCACCTTTCTTGGCTTTGGAATTAGGGTAATGTTGGCATCATAGAATGTGTTAGGCAATGTTCCTTCTACTTCTTATTTTTGGAAGAGTTTAAGCAGGATGTTAGTTCTTTCCAGAATGTTTCGTAGAATTCATCTGTGAAGCTGTCTGGTCCTGGGCTCTTCTTGGTTTGGATGTTTTTGATGACAAATTCAATCTTGTTACTTGTGATTCATCTGTTGAGTTCATCAATTTCTTCTTTTGTCAGTGTAGGCTGCTTGTGTGTTTCTAGGAATTTGTACATATCCTCTAAATTATCCTTCTTGTTGGTATATAATTTTTCAAAGTATCCTCTCATGATACTCTTTATTTCTGTGGGGTCAGTGGTGATAGCCCTTCCTCATTTCTTATTTTGTATATTTGCATTTTTTATTTTATTTTTTTGTCAGTCTAGCTAAGGATTTGTCAATTTTATTGACTTTCTCAAAGAACCAGCTTTTGGTTTTATTTTTTCTACTGCTTTTTTATTTTCTATTTTCTTTAGTTCTGTTCTAATCTTTGTTATTTCCTTCTCTCTAATTCCTTTGGGGTTAGTTTATTTTTCTTTTCCTAAGTCCTCTGGGTGTGCAGTTAGGTCTTCGAATTTAGCTCTTTCTTCTTTTTTGATAAATGCCTTTATAGCTATGAATTTCCCTCTCTATACACCTTTCGGTGCATCCCATAGGTTTTGATATGTTGTGTTGTCATTTTCATTTGTTTCAAGCTAGTTAGTGATTTCTTTTCTAATTTCATCCTTGACCCACAGTTTGTCTAAGAGTGTGTTGTTTAACTTATATATTTTTGTGCCTAATCTGTTCTCTGGCCCTTACTGATTTCCAGCTTAACTCCAATGTGGTCAGAGAGACTACTTTGTATAATTTCAATCTTTCTGAAATCATTGAGAGTTTTCTGTGACCTAGCATGTGGTCTATCTTGGTGAATGATTCATGTTCACTTGAGAAGAAAGTATATCCCACTGTATTTGGGTGTAGTGTTCTGTATATGTCTATTAGGTCCAGATCTTCTAATGTATTATTCAAAGTCTTTGTTTCTTTATTAATTCTCTGTCAACATGTTCTGTGAAATGTTGAAAATGGTGTATTAATGCCCCCTACTATAATTGTAGAGGCATCTACAAAGAGATTTCTCCACATAGTCTTTCCAGTGTTTGCTTCATGAATTTTGAGGTGCCTCATTTAGGTGCATAAATGTTTATGATTGTTCTTTTTTTGAAAGATTACCCCTTTTGCTAATATATAGTATGCTTCTTTGGCTCTAAAAATAGTTTTGGCTCTCTCTGCCTAGAGGAGCTCATGCCAAACCTTTGTGTGTATTTCCATCTTTCTCTGCTATTTCTCAGCAAACTTTTCTTTCCCCCATTTCCCAATAAATTCTTGTTACTGGCCTAACTAAAAAAAAAAAAAAGTTCTCCACTTGTCTATTTTGTCCAATATTAGTATAGCTAATCCAGACTGTTTTGTTGTTTGCTTGTAAAATTGTTTTCCAACCATTCACTTTCAGCCTCCTTGAATCCCTGGTTCTAAGGTGGATTTCTTATGGACAGCATATAGATGGGTTCTATTTTCTTATCCATTCTGCCAAACTTTGTCTCTTGACTGTTGAGTTTAAGCCATTATAATTAAATGTTATTATTGTTAGGTAATTACTTACATTAGCCATATGTATGTCATATGTTGATTTTATTTCTCTTTTTTTCTTACACTCTCCTCCAACTCTCTCTCCTGTTTTTTTCCTTTCGACCTGTAGCACTCCCTTTATTATTCCTTGAAGGGAAGGTTTCTCATTGGCTTACTCTCCTAATTTCTGTTTATCTGTGAATATTTTAAACTACCCATCATTTTTTCAGTGCCAGCTTTGCTCAATAGAGGATTCTTGGCTGAAAGTTTTTTTCATAAAGCACCTTGACTATGTCATACCACTGCCTTTTTGCCTTCATGGTTTCAGGTGAGAGATCAGTAGTTAATCTTATTGAGCTTCCCTTGTATGTGATGGTTCTCTTTTCTCTTGCTCTTTTCAGTATTCTTTGTCTTGAGTATTGGACAAATTGACAAATATGTGTCTTAGTAGGCCTCTTGGTATTCGATCTCCTTCAATAAGGTTGGGAAGTTTTCAGCTATTATTCTCATACTCCTTCTGTCCTCTTTCCCTTCTCTTCTCTCTCTGGGATGCCTATAATGCACATCTTTGTGCATTTTGTGTTCTCGTTCAGATCGCTAAGTCCCAGCTTGATTTTTTCTATCCTTTTATCTATCTGTTTGATTTCAGATGTCCTGTCTTCCACATTGCTAATTCTTTCCTCTGCCTGTTCAAATCTCCTGTTATGTTCTTCCCTTGTATTTTTGATTTCTTGGATTGTTCCTTTCATCACCATCCCCTGTTATCTTTTCATGACTTATTTGTTTGGACAGCTCTGATTCATTGTTTCATGTTCTGAATCTCCTCCTGGTTTTTAGTTTTTTTTCATTGGACTGGACGAAGTCTTCATGTTTCTTAGTGTGGTGTAAAATAATTTATTGGTGCGTAGGCATTTCTTTATTTAGTTGATTAGTTTCTCTCTCTACTCTGGAGTTTTGTTTAGTTGCTGTTTTTGTGTGTGTTGTAAGTTTTCTCTTCTACACTTTGTTCCTCTTATTCTATTTCCTTGCTGTTGTCTATGTCCCCTTGAAAGAAAATATTAGGGCTAGAGAAAGGGAAAGAGGTAAGAAAAGAAAAACCATAATAGTAATAATAATAGTAAAAGGTAGAAGAGGAACCATATAAGACCTTAGAAAATGAATAATTAACTCCTGTAAGAATTGCAGAGGAATAAGAATAAAAAAGTAGGATACAAACAATGAAATGAAAAACTGAATAGAGAAAAATATCTAGAATGAATTAATAGGCTAAAATGATAAGAAGAGAGGGAAAGAGAAAAGAAAAGACAATAAGAAAAAGAGGTTAAAAGGAAAGAAAACAAATGAACAAAAGAAATTGAAGTTAATTTTTATATAAGGTGTGAGATGAGTCCTCTTTATTTCTTTTTGATATGGATATCCAGTTTTCCCAGCATCATTTCCTGAATAGGCTGTTCTGACCCAGCTGATTGGGTTTGAAATACTTGTCAAAACACACTTGGCCATATATTGTGGGTCTATTTCCAAACTCTCAATTTGTTTCCATTGGTCAAATTGTCTTTTTGTTAGTACCATTCTGTTTTTACCACTGTTGCTATATAATATGCTTTAAATCTGGAAGTGAGAGTAGGTTTTTAGCTATTCTTGGGCCCTTAACCTTCCACATATATTTGATAATTGGCTTTTCCATTTCTACAAAGGAAGATATTGGAATTTTTATCAGGATTGCATTAAATCTGTAGATCAGTTTGGGTAGAATTGATACCTTAATGATATTTAGTTTTCTAATCCATAAACAGAGAATATCCTTCCATTTACTTAGATCACTGTAGTTTTCTTTTAGCAATTTTTCATAGTTTTCTGAATGCAAGTCCTTTATGTTCTTGGTTAAATTTATTCTTAAATATTTTATTCTTTCAGTCACTATTGTAAATCAAATTTGAGTCACTCTGTTTATTAAGAAAATATACATGTCCCACGTTGGGGGGACGGTAATGCAATCATATGCTGAGTTTGGCTTAGAGAGAGGCCACATTTGAGCAACAAGGAGGCTCTCAGGTTGCAACCCTTAGGCACCCCACAACTGCAGGCTAAGTCTCATTTACAAGAGCAAAGACTCACAAGGGTAGTCATCAATAAAAAAGAAAAAAAATCAGTGGGTCATCCTATTTTGACAGGCACTGTCCCTAAACTCAGAGGACTATTGCTGCTCCCTTGGAGATTGTGGCAGAGCTCTCCAGGCTAGGAATTCAGATTCCCTCATTTATTGTGTGATTATCCACCCATCGTGACCATGCCCCATCCCCCGATCCTTTGAATGATTTTGTATATCTTTCATGTATATTCGGTTGAACCAATCCCCATGAAACCCCCCCAGACACCCTCCCCCCAATAATCCCCTGCAGTACCCATTGTAACCCTTCTGTGATCCAAATCCTCCATGAACATTTAGTCCATAAAATAATCAAATACACTTACTAGGAAAAAGAAACAAGTGTGATAAGCTTACATGCAAGAAACAAACATAAGGAAACTCAGGGGAAAAAAAAAGAGAGACGGAAAAAAAAACAAATCATCAAACAAAGAACAAAACAAAATAAAATATAATTAGTGGATTGGGACATTCAAAAAATGGGCAAAAAAGCAAAGGAAATGCCTTTAAAATATATATATATATATTTCATTTTTATTTCCTTTCTCTCTTCTTTTTTCCCTTTTTTCCTTCCCTTTATCACTGTGTTATCGGATGTCTGG
>JAKSZT010035385.1:250935-263723 GCA_026826555.1 Tolypeutes matacus | reverse complement strand
GCAGAGAGAGTGTAAAATACAATGTATACTATAATCCATGCTTAATGTCAATGCTCCAATATGTGTTCATCAATTGTACCAAATGTACCACACTAATGAAGGATGTTGTTAATGTGGGAAAGTGTGGAAGGGATAGGGAGCAGGGCATATGGGAATATCCTATATTTTTTATAGAACATTTGTGTAAACTAAGTATCTTTAAATAAATAAAAATGTATATTAAAAAAAGTGTGATCTCATGGTGTCCTAGCTCGTCTCTCTCCATCCTGCACCAGCTTGGTGGTGTGCCTGTCTCCACTCCTAGTGTAGTTCCCTGGTCCTCATTCCAGAGGGAGCAGAGCAACCTTAGTTCACATACT
The DNA here is from genome assembly GCA_026826555.1 of Tolypeutes matacus. NCBI lineage: Eukaryota > Metazoa > Chordata > Mammalia > Cingulata > Chlamyphoridae > Tolypeutes > Tolypeutes matacus. The sequence continues at coordinate 263,364 of JAKSZT010035385.1, read as the reverse complement.
GAGAGAATTGTTGTGTGATCAATTCTCTCTTATGGTTGTTTGAGACATTGATAAAGAACACTCTCAGGCTCACCATCCAAGAAATTGCCCTATTTTCGAAGGACAGCTCACAGAGCTCTTCATCAGAATGCTAATTTTCATCAACCTAGTCTTCATTGTCTAGTTCCAGGGAGTATTGACTGTAGGACATCCAGTGCAGTACCCATGACCTTGAAGGAACTCTTCCCCAGAAAAGAGGTGACATTTGCATCCACATAAATGGAGGATCAGGGACACTGTGCTTCTATTCTTTGGTCTCAAGCTATTCTCTAATATTATAAACAAGCTCTTTATGAGTGTCATTCCAAAGGACAATCTGCAAAGACTGGAAAAGTTGTTTTCTTTTTTCCTTTTTTAGCTCCTAGAATTCAAGGAAATCTCCTAACATTAGCTGGATGCAAGCTTGTGGAACAGATTCCCCAGAGTCAAAATTTCAATTATATCATGTTAAAATATCCAAATGTCCAAGTCTCATTAGATTACAAAACATACAAAGAAATAGTATGCTCAGGCAAAGGAGAAAAGGAAATCTATAGAAACCATTAATGAAGAGTTCCATACCTGCAATATAGAAGACAAATACTTATTTTTAAATTGTCCTAAACATGCTCAAAAGGCTAAAGGGAAACATGAATTTGGTAAAGAGGGGGACCAATGTGGCTCAGTGGTTGAACATCAGCTTCCCACATATGAGGTCGTGGGTTAAATCCCCAGTCCCAGTACATCAAAAAAAAAAAAAAAAAAAAAAAAAAAAAGTAAAGGAAATCAGCCAAACAATAGCTGAACATGAATATTAATAGTGATAGGAATTATGAAAATGAAACAAACAGAGCTTGAATTCCATAGTAACAGGCATTAAAAATCCCCTAGAGTTATTCAACAGCACATTGTAGTGGGAAGACAAAAGGAAAAATAAACATTAAGACAATAGAAAGCATCTAGTATGATGAGCAGGTAAGAGAAAAAATGAAAAAGTAAGAGAGCACGAGGAACCTGTGAGATATCATTCAGTGTACCAATATGTGCATTGTGGAATAGAGCAAGATGGCATCAATTTAAATGGGCAGTTACCAGCTCTCTCACACACAAAAAAAAGGCTAAGAAGGGGGAAGATCCTCCCTGAGTGAGCTATTTTGGGAACCCACGGAACAGGAGGCTTCAGGGTACCAATCTGGAGGGAACTGGACAAAAGGATAAAATGCCCAAGGGAAAACCATGAGTTTCTCACCCTGGTTGCTGGAAACATCAGGAGGCTAAGCCACACCCTCAAAGCAAAAAGCCACTGTGAACCCTGTGACTCCCACCAGCCACCAAGCAAGAGGGAGCATTCTCTGGGAGTATGAGGGTTCTGGTGAAGGGTGGAGGGTAGTTTCATTTCTGTAGTTTTACCTGAACACCCTTTGAAATTTAGGGAGCATACCAGCTGGCAAAATATGGATCCATGAAGAAAGGAGAGGCAAATCTGCTAAAGCAGCTTGATTTACCTAGCTAGCCTGGGAGGGACAAACTTGGGCTGGGAGGTGGGGGAGTCAGGCAATTGACTACTTCAGTGCTGAAAACTATCAAAATTCCAACCCCCTAAAGGAGGAGAGCAGTAGAAAGTGCTTAAGAACCTTCCAAGGGCCTATTTAGGGTCCCCTGGGAGGAGGGGGTGTCTGGAAGAAGGTTGAGAGTCATTTCTCTGCAGTGAGTTTGGATACCAGGGTCCCATTTGAATTTCAGAAGGGAATGCAACGTGACCAGGAGAGGCAGGGTGGGATCTGATCACACTGGCTGTTGCATCCTGCTGTCCTGGGAAAGAAAGCAATAAGAATAGAAAGGGGGCAGAGACAGACAGTCTTCTAATCAGCAGGAATCTACCCAAGAGCAAAGAGTCAAACCTGCCCTAGGGAAAGTGACTGGATAGCTCTCTAGCCAACTGACCCAATGAGAAAGTTTAGCTCCGTGGAAGAGTTTCTGCTTTAAATATACAAGGTCCCTGGTTTGATTCCTGGCTCTCCTTAAAGTAGTCATCCACCAGGTTATCAAACACCCAGCGGATACTTTAGGACAGGGAACACATAGACATTATTTTTGTATTAGTGTATCTTGGGTTCTTATTTTTCTTAAAAAAGTTTTCTTTAAAAAAATTTACTTAGTTTATTCACTAAAATCCAATTCAAAACCTGCAGAGGACAGGCTGCAGGGTAATTAATTGATGAACACCAGCAGCCTGAGAAACTCCTCAGGGGTCTAAGAGGGAAAGATTGTTTTTCCTAAGTTTTTGTTTGATTGCTTGATTCAGTGATTGTTTTTGTTCTTTTTTTCCCCCTCTTTCTCCCTGCCCCCAACTTTTCTTTCTTTTATTAGGTGCTGCTATCTTGTTTCTTGTTTGCTGTGTTTCCCCCTTCCCTTTGTTTCCCCCCACTTTATTATACCAATTTTGTCTACCTATGTTAATTCTTTTCCTACCTTCATCTTCCTATCTTCTGCTTTCTGTTTTTGTTCTTGCATTACACCTTTCTTTGTTTAGTCTTTAATATTTATTTTTAATTCTATATCCTCCATTCTCTGTTTTCTTTCCTTTTAACCTCTTATTCTTATTGTCTTTTCTTTTCTCTTTCCCTCTCTTCTTATCATTCTAGCCTGTTAATTCATTTTAGATATTTTTCTCTATTCAGTTTTTCATTTCATTTTTTGTATCCCACTTTTTAATTCTTATTTCTCTGCAATTCTTACAGGAGTTAATTATTCATTTTCCTAGGTCTTATATGGTTCCTCTTCTACTTTTTACTATTATTATTACTATTATCCTCTTTCTTTTCTTACCTCTTTCCCTTTCTCTAGCCCTAATCTTTTTCTTTCAAAGGGACATAGACAACAGCAAGGAAATAGAATAAGAGGAACACAGTGTAAAAGAGAAAACTTACAACACACACCAAAACAGCAACCAAACAAAACTCCAGTGTAGAGATAGAAACTAATCAACTAAATAAAGAAATACCTAAGCACCAACAAAAATTTATACACCATGCTAAGAAACAGGAACACTTGGCCCAGTCCAGTGAACAAAGTAAAAACCAGGAGGAAATGCAGAACATGAAACAACTAATCAGAGCTGTCTAAAGAAATATCATGAATCAACTTAATGAAGTGAAGGAAGAGATTAAGGATATTAAGAAGACACTGGGAGAACATACAGAAAAAAATATAAACATACTTAAAAAGATAACAGAGGATGGTGATGAAAGGAGCAATCCAAGAAATCAAAAATACACAGGGCACATGGGAATCCCAGTAGGTTCCGTGTAATATTTTGGGTATCTAAGCATCTCTTAATATATATTTATATATATATATATACATAAATAACATTTTTGTAAGCAAATGCACATATATGCATATATATTTATATATCATTTTGCAAATGTTGGTATGTATTGTGAAAATTTTGATTTTTACCCACAATAAAAAAAAATACACTGGAAATGCATAACAGCAGATTTGAACAGGCAGAGAAAATAATTAGCAATGTGGAAGACAGTACATCTGAAATCAAACAGATAGATAAAAGGGTAGAAAAAATCAAGCAGGGACTTAGTGATCTGAACAGCAACACTAAATGCACAAAGATGTGCATTATAGTCACCCCAGAGGGAGAAGAGAAGGGAAAGAGGACAGAAAGAGTGTGAGAATAATAGCTGAAAACTTCCCAACCTTATTGAAGGAGATGGATGTACATGTCCAGGAAGCACAGCACACCCCAAACAGTATAAATCCCAAGAGGCCTACTCTAAGACAAATATTTGTCAATTTGTCCAATGCTCAAGACAAAGGATACTGAAAAGAGCAAGAGAAAAGAGAACCATCACGTACAAGGGAAGCTCAATAAGATTAACTACTGATCTCTCATCTGAAACCATGAAGGCAAAAAGGCAGTGGTATGACATAGTCAAGGTGGTATACGAAAAAAACTTTCAGCCAAGAATCCTCTATCAAGCAAAGCTGGCATTCAAAAATGATGGAGAATTTAAAATATTCACAGATAAAAAGAAATTAGGAGAGTATGCCAATGAGAAACCTTCCCTTCAAGGAATACTAAAGGGAGTGCTACAGGTTGAAAGGAAAAAAACAGGAGACAGTTGGATGAGAGTGTAAGAAAAAAAGAGAAATAAAATCAACATATGATATACATGAGCCTAAAGAAAATATGGCTAATGTAAGTAATTACCTAACAGTAATAACACTGAATTTTAATGGCTTAAACTCTCCAGTCAAGAGACACAGATGGGCAGAATGGATAAGGAAATAGAATCCATCTATATACTGTCTAAAAGAAATCCACCTTAGAACCAGGGATTCAGGGAGGCTGAAAGTGAATGGCTGGAAAACAATTTTACAAGCAAACAACAAACAAAAATGGGCTGGATTAGCTATACTAATATTGGACAAAATAGACTTGAAGTGCAAAAAATTTTTTTTAAAGTTAGGCCAGTACTCTTTCTAAGCCAAACTCAGCATATGAAAGCATTACTTTCACCCGAACGTGGGATATGACTCCTGGGGATGAGCCTCCCTGGCAACGAGGGATTAATACCAAGTGCCAACTGGCAACACAATTGGAAAAAGATCTTGAATAAAGGGAGGAAATGGTAGAGAAATGAGTTCATGTGGCTAAGAGAATTCAAAGAGAGTTGGGAGGTCATCCCAGAGGTAATGCTTACGCACACCTCAGTAGCATCTCAAAGAACAGCAAAGTGGATATCACCACACACAGAGGAGCTCCTGAGGGCTCTGGAGACACCCAGGTCCTATATAAGGGAGGGGGGATAGCTCCAGGGATTGATGCCTTATTAGTGGGTTCTACTTTTGGAATCTGTGCTCCTGAGAGTGACAGAGTTGGAGTCAAATAAGTCCTCCCTGCACATGATCCATCAGTCCCTTCTATTCAAACCTATATGTGATGCTGGAGTTTTTAGGTGTACTTCCAGAGCCTGGATACTCTGGCCTACCTATGTGCCAACTGTGCCTGGAATCTCAGTGGAGCTGCAACTCATACCCTACAGCTCAATGGACTCAACCAAGTCATCTGGCGATGAGACAATGATGGGCAATGGCCTTCCCAGGGATTGGAGAGGGCCTGCATCTGCAGGCAGGATAATCCCAACCACTGTATCCATGGGATATAAGCCCTCTCTCACTTGGAGGTGGAGTGGACACCATTCCAGTCCTCTCAGGATTAGGGGAGGAGCTATGGACTGGAGTGGACTTAATGGTATTCTGTTGTAAACATATTGTGATTCAAGCAATGGAAGAAATTATAACAGTGAGGTGGAGCCGGTGGCCACTGGATGCTTTTGGGGCAGGGAGGGGAAGGGCAGTTGAAAAACAGGGGCTTTTTTGGGACATGGGAGTTGTCCTGAGTGGCGTTGTGGCGATAGATGTAGACCCTTTTACATCAGCATATACCATGCAGAACTGTATGACAGAGAGTGTGGTCTATGATGTGAACTGTGGTTTATGCTTGGTGGCAAGGTCCCAGGATGTGTATATCCATTACGGTTGATGTGCCACATCGATGAAAGATGTTTTTGTGGAATGTTGGGGGAGGTGTGGAAGGTGGAGAACATGGGAATTCTTGTAATTTCTGTGTAATATCTAAGTAATCTAAGCATCTTTAAAAAAATATATATATATTAAAAAATAACATTTATGTAAGCAAATGCACATATAAGCCTATATAGTTATATATCATTTTACAAATATTGGTATGTATTGTGAAAAATTTGATTTTTACCCACAATTAAAATAAATAAATTAATAAAAAAGTTAGGCCAATAAAAAGGATTTATTGGGAAATGGGGGAAAGAATAGAGTTTGCTGAGAAATATCAGAGAAAGACGGAAATACAGATGAAGATTTAGCATGAGCTCCTCTAGGCAGAGAGAGCCAAAACTATTTTAAGACATAAAGATGGATACTATATATTAGTAAAGTGGATAATCTTTCAAGAAAAAGAACAATCATAAACATTTATGCACCTAAATGAGGCTCCTCAAAATACATGAAGAAAACACTGGAAAGGCTACGTGGAGAAAGAGATACCTATACAATTATAGTGGGGAACATTAATACACCATGGTCAACATTTGACAGAACATCTTGACAGAGATTTAATAAAGAAAGAAAGACTTTGAATAACACATTAGACGATCTGGACCTAATAGACATATTCAGAACACTACACCCGAATACAGTGAGATATACTTTCTTCTCAAGTGCACATGAATCATTCACCAAGATAGACCACATACTAGGTCACAGAACAACTCTCAATGATTCCAGAAAGATTGAAATTATACAAAGAAATTTCTCTGACCACAATGCAATGTAGCTGGAAATCAGAAAGGGCCAGAGAACAGATTAGGCACAAAAATATATAAGTTAAACATCACACTCTTAGACAAACTGTGTGTCAAGGAGGAAATTACAAAAGAAATTGCTAACTAGCTTGAAACAAATGAAAATGACAACACAACATATCAAAACCTGTGGGATGCACCAAAGTTGTATATAGAGAGAAATTCGAAGCTATAAAGTCATATATCAAAAAAAGAAGAAAAAGATAAATTCAAAGACCTAACTACACACCCAGAGGATTTAGGAAAAGAACAATAAACTAACCCCAAAGGAAGTAGAAAGAAGGAAATAACTAAGATTAGAACAGAACTAATGAAAATAGAAAATAAAAAAGCATTAGACCTTCTTTGAGAAGGTCAATAAAATTCACAAATCCTTAGCAAGACTGACAAAGAAAAAATAAACAAAAGATGCAAATATACAAAATAAGAAATGAGGAAGGGGCTATCACCACTGACCCCACAGAAATAAAGAGTATCATAAGAGGATACTTTGAAAAATTACATACCAACAAGAAGGATAATTTAGACTATGGACAAATTCCTAGAAACACACAAGCAGCCTACACTGTCAAAAGATGAAATTGATGAACTAAACAGATGAATCACAATGAACAAGATTGAATTTGTGATAAAAAAACTTCCCAACCAAGAAAAGCCCAGGACCAGACAATTTCACAGGTGAATACTACCAAGCATTTTGGAAAGAACGAACACTAATCCTGCTTAAACTCTTCCAAACAAAAAGAAGTAGAAGGAACATTGCCTAACACATTCTATGATGCCAACATTACCCTAATACCAAAGCAAACAAAGGTGCCACAAGAAAGGAAAATTACAGACCAATCTCTCTAATGAACCTAGATGCTAAAATCCTCAACAAAATTCTTGCTAATCAAATTCAAAAATGCATTACACGAATTATACACCGTGATCAAGTGAGTTTCATCCCCAAAATGCAAGGATGGCCCAACATAAGAAAATCAATCAATGTAATTCACTACATAAAGAGATTGAAAGAAAAAAATCACATGACCATCTCTAGCAACACAGAAAATGCATTCAACAAAATACAGCACCCTTTCCTGATAAAAACACTGCAAAAGAAAAAAACTTTCTTAACATGATAAAGGGTATATATGAAACATCCACAGCTAATTTCATTTACAATGGTGAAAGCCTAAAAGCTTTCCCTCTAAGATCAGGAAAAAGACAAGGATACCCACTATCACTGCTCCTATTTAACATTGTGGTAGAAGTACTTGCTTGAGCACTTAGGCAAGAAAAAGATATAAAAGGAATCCAAATTGGAAAGGAAGAAGTAAAACTTCCACTATTTGCAGACAACATGATCCTATACATAGAAACCCCTGAGAAATCTACACCCATTAGACTGGTGACCATTAACAAAACAGAGGACTACAAGTGGTGGAGATGATGTGGAGGAAAGGGAACCCTCAACCACTGCTGGTGGGAATGTACAGTGGGCAGCCATTGTGGAGGATAGTTTGTTGGTTTCTCAAAAAACTTATTATGCATTTTCCTTATGATCCAGCAATTCCCCTGGTGGATATATAACCAGAAGAACTGAAAGCCAGGATATAAACAGATATATGCACTTCAATGTACATACCAGCATTATTCACTATTGCCAAAAGTTGGAATCAACCCAAATGCCCATCAACATATAAATGGAAAAAAAAATGCTTTATACATTCAATTGAATATTACTCAACTGTAAGAAGGAATACAGTACTAAAACATGGGATAACATTGCTGAATCTTGAGGACCTTACATTGGGTGAAGTATGCTAAGCATTGAAGGAAAATTATTACATGATCCCTCTGATATGAATTAAGCAAATTGAACAGACTTAGAGAGCTAGAGTCTGGAGGATAAGTTTACAGGAAATAGAAAGGGAGAAGAAGGTTGTGATCCAACCCCCATATGGGTGAAATCTATAAGGTGGAAGTGAGTAGCTGGCAGTGAAGAGATATGACAGGAGTGTAGTAATACTATTGGGGTGGGTGGTGCAAATTTGACGGAATAGATTGGGGAGGGTGGGTTGAACAGTCCATGGAACTGGAGAGAGGGTTGGGGGAGTGAGCAGGTGAACACGGGATTGGTGGGTTTGTGATTGAAACTACAATGTTGAGAAAACTCTTAGCAATATAACAAGGAAGGGTTGCTAATGTAGGGTGTTTGATGGGGGGCATTTGGGACAGGTGGATCTTGGGAATTCTTCTAGAGAATGTGTGAGTGATCATTTTGTCATAGTATGTTGTATAAGAGGGTGGAGACCCACACAATGAGTGGGAAGGTGCTGGACTCCCATCCTGAGAAGGCCCAACATGTTCTCAAAGAGAGGGGTGGGTTTCTCTCAAAAGCCTGGGTGTTTTGTAATAGTGGCTAAAAGACCAGGGTGTCAATCCCTCCATTTTGTTGCAAGTAACTACAAATCTTGTCCTTCAAGGAGCGAAGCCTGGTGGTCACCATGTGCCCCAAGAGCTGGTGGAGGGAGGAATAGAACAGATGGAAGAGGGGGTATATAGGGGGCAATGGAAGTATTCTGCATGATCTTGAAAGGTTGGATACATGCTATGATAAATTTCAGCAAAAATTTATAAGAATGTATGGTCTAAAATGGAAACCACAGTGTAAACCATTGACCATGGTTAGTGGCTATATTTCAATTTTTGTACATCAGTTGTATCAAATGTACCATCCACACACACACAAAAAGGTTACTAATATGGGAAGGGGGAATAGGGAGAGGACGCTGGGTATATGGCAGTTCCCTATATTCTGTATGTTACTTTACTGTGACCTAAAACTTCTTTGAAGAAAATATGAAAAAAAGTAGGACACTGGGGAAGAAATGTAAGAAAATGTCACTGCACATACAGGACAATAGATATTAGAGTGATGAAAGGCAAAACATAAAAAAAAAATAAATATATTTTTCATTATTTTTAATACCCCAATTTAAAAGTTTTAGTTTAATTTTTCTAAATTATTATGTATTTTATTACTTATGTTTAATCCTATCATTATTATTTCATTTTCCTATTAATTGTATTTGGTGATATTCTTGGCTTCATTTTTGAAGAAGTTTTGTACCACAGAAAGGTTACAACTGTTGCAGGGGAGGGTCACTGGTGTGGCATGTCAGTGATGGGGGATACATGGGAGGAAATTTACCTGGGCATACATATAAAGTATAAAAATGTGTTCAAATGTTCATGGAGCATTGTCACAGTGGGTAGAGATTCACACAACAACCAAAATAGTATTCAATTCCCATCTTGGGGAGCTGTGCCACAATCTCTAATGTCCCCTGAGTACAAGGGCAATAACTAATGAAGAAGGATGATCCATTGATGGGTCCTTGATATTGATAACTATTCTTATGGGCCTTTGCTCTTGAAATTGCAACTTAGCCTAGTGTTGTAGGGGACCTAAGAGTTACCTCCCGAGAGCCTCCATATTGTTCAAATGTGGCTTCTCTCTAAGCCAAACCCAGCATATAAATGAATTACATTTCCCCCAGCATGGAACATGACTTCAGGGGATGAGCCTCCCTGGCATCAAGGGATTAATACTGAGCACCAACTAGTAATACAACTGGAAAAAGACCTTGAATAAAAGGGGGAAAGGGTAAAGACAAATGAGTGTATATGGTAAGGGATGTCAAAGTAAGTCAGAAGGTCATCCCAAAGGTAATTCTTATGTATGTCTCAGCAGGAACACATAGACTGCCAAGGTAGATACTACCCCATATACTGGGGCTCCTGAGGGCTCTGGAGACACCCAAGTCCTACAGTCATGGCAGATAGCTCCAGAGTTTAGTGACTTTCCAGTGGACCCTACTTTGGGGTTTGTTCTCCTGAGTGTGAAAGAGATAGACTCAGTTGTGACTTCTCTACACATGCCTCTTCTGTCAATTTTATTTAAACTTATATTTGGTGCTGGAGTTGGTAGGTGTACAATCAAGAGACTTGAATTTTTGGGCTGTCCATGTGCCAGCTGGGCCCTGAGCCTTAGTGGAGTTGCAACACCTAGTCTCCAGTTCATTGGACTCACCCAAGACAACTAACAAGGAAGTGAGAATGGACAACCACCACACCAAGCAACTGAGAGAGTCTACAAATGCAAGCAAGAGAGTCTCATCCATCAGCCATATGGGATTGAAGCCCCCTGTAAATTAGAGGTGGAGCAGGCATCACTCTCTCAGAATCCTCAGGATTAGGGAATGAAATATGGAGTAGAGTGGACTTACTGGTATTCCACTATAGACTTGTGATTCCGGAAATGGAAGAAATTATATCATTGATGTGGAGACAGTGGCCACTGGAAATGCTGATGGCAGGGAGAGGGACAAAGATGTGTAATATGAGGGCACTTTTGGGACTTGGAGCTGTCCTGAATGACATTGCAATGACAGATACAGGCCAATGTATATCCTGCCATAACATATGGAATTGAGTGGGAGAGAGTGTGTGGACTACAATGTAAACTGCAATCCATCCTTAGTGGCAATGCTCCAAAATGTGTTCATCAATTGCAATGAATGTACCACACTAAACAAGGAAGTTGCTCATGTGGAGAAAAGTAGAAGGTGTGGGGAGTGGGGTATATGGGAAACCCTTATATTTTTTTATGTAACATTTTATATAATCTAGGTATCTTTTAGAAAAAATAAAAACTATATTAAATAAATATATATATGCATTGTCAGAGTCCAAGGAGGAGGAAAAAGAGAGAAAAGTGCAGGGAGGATATTCAAAGATACAATGGCTGAAAATTTCCCAAATTTAACTGCCATGAATATTCCCATCCAAGATGTTCATTGAACTGCAAACAAGGTAAACTCAAATAGTCCCAAACCATGGCATATTATAATGAAAATGTTGAATCCCAATGACATGTAGAGAATTCTGTAAGCCACAAGAGAGCATCAATGTGTCACAATGGAGCATCAATATGATTAAATTTTGATTTCTCATTGGAAATATGGAGTCAGGAAGGCAGTGAAATGATATATATTTAAAGAGCTGAGAGCAGAATATTACCAGACAAATATTCCATAACCAGGAAAGCTGTTTTTAAAATGAGTGTGAGATTAAAGACATATTGTGATAAACAATAGCTGAGGGAGTTTGTCAACTCTAAGCCCTACAAGAGATTGCAGATTATAAAGGATTGAAAGGAAAACACGATAGAAAATAGATCAATAGGTCAAAGGCATGTGAAGAAATAAAGATCTCCAGTAAGTATGATGACTTGGGTTAATATAAATAGCAGTACTAAAATGTTGTTGGTTTGTAACTCCACTTTTTACTTCTAGTAAGATAGAAAAGGCAAATTCATAAAATGTAATGATAAATCTGTGGTGTTGGACCACTTATATATAAATATGTGATTTACCACAAGAACTACGTAAACCGGAGGATAGAGGTGGATACGTACTACTCAAATTAAGTTAGTATCAAAGCAAACAAGCTTGTTACAAATTTAAGATGTTAACTTTAAGCCTCATAATAAATGCAAAGAATATAGAGAATATAAAGGCACAGAGAGACAGAAATTAGAATACAGGTTGCTAGGGGTGTGTAGTGACTTGTTACAAAGGTACATGGTTGGATAATAGGCTCAGGGCACAAGAGAAACTCTCTGTAAATGTTATCTTTATCGTACAGAATAAGGAGCCCAGAAAGGGTGCATTTCCTTGCAACTTGCATAGCACAAAGAGTGCAAAAGAGCAGGTGAAGTATTTTGATCACACCTGGTCTCTCAATGTTGCTGAAAATTGCTGATGTAATATAAGAAAATTATTATTAAGAATTGTGAATTCATAAGCTTTCTAATCAATAATCTGCTGTTTCAGCCAGAATTGTGAATGATTAACTTGTCCTTTGTCTTTGGAAATATTATCACATTGCTATGCAGGCAGCCCCATCATCCATTACCCAAAAATAAATGTTTAAAAGG
>JAKSZT010035385.1:208712-239290 GCA_026826555.1 Tolypeutes matacus | reverse complement strand
CAAACTGATTTATAGATTCAATGCAATGCCAATCAAAATCCCAACTGCTTACTTTACAGAATTAGAGAAGGCCATTACCAAATTCATCTGGAAGGGTAAGTGCACCTGAATAACCAAAAATATTCTAAAAAAGAAGAGCAATGTGAAACATATTACACATTGAAACATATTACAAAGCTACAGTGGTCTAAACAGCATGGTACTGGCATAAAGATAGACATAACGATCAGTGGAATAGAATTGAGAATCCAGAAATAAACCCTCATCTGTACAGTCAACTGGTTTTTGACAAACCTACCAAGCCCACGCTTATAGGAAAAAACAGTCTCTTCAACAAATGGTGCTGGGAGAACTGGATATGTATAACCAAAAGAATGAAAAAGGACCCCTATACAAGAATCAACTCAAAATGGATCAAAGATATAAATATAAAAGCCAGGACCATAAACCTACTAGAAGAAAATGTAGGGAAACATATTCAAGACCTTGTAGTAGGTGGTGGTTTCTTGAACCTTACACCCAAAGCTCGTGCAACAAAAGAAAAAGTAGATAAATGGGACCTCCTTAAAATTAAACACTTTTGCACCTCACAGGACTTTGTCAGAAGGGTGAAAAGGCAGCCAACTCAATGGGAAAAATATTTGGAAATCATATATCTGATAAGGGTTTAATATCCAGGATATATAAAGAGATGTTACAACTCAACAATAAAAAGACAAATGACCCTAGATTCTTTGTATTTGAAAATAATATAAATATACATCTGAAACTTGGGGTAAAAATGACAAACTTAATTCACAATTGAAAGTTATCTCATTCTACAGATTGATCTGCAGATTTTAGTTTATGATCTTCATGTAAATAGTTATTAAAATAATATGATAAAACAGTACTGTTAAATAAGTGATTTCATATTAATTTTAAAAATTTCTAATGGTGAACTTCTGCTTCCAGATAGTATGTAGAAAGCAGCAACAACTTACATATTTATTGCAATACCATAGTTCCAAAACCATCAGAGAGCTGATGACACAAAGAATTCTAAATTAGCTAAATTCTGGAAAGAGAGGGGTTCTTCCTATGAGAGAAAAATACCACAGTTGCTAAACATCACCTGCACTTCAATTCTTCATCCATCCTTTCCTTCGTCCAAATCCTGGGCAACCAATAATCTTTATAAAGACATGCCAGAGAGATGGAGGGTTTGTTTCCACATTACTGCAATAAAGTGAGTAATGCAGTAAAATATATAAAAGTTATGTTTCACTATACTGTAGTCTAAGTGTGTGAAAGAATTATGTCTTAAAAATAATGCATATACCTTATTTAAAAATACTTTATTGCTAAAAAATGATAAACATTATTTGAGTCTTCAACAATCATAATCTTTTTGCTTGTGGAGGGTCTCGCCTCAATGTTGAAGGCTGCTGACTAATCAGGGAGATGGTTTCTGAAGGTTGGGATGGCTCTGGCAATTTCTTAAAATAAGGCAATCATGAAGTTTTCTGCATTGAGTAACTCTTCTTTTCATGAAAGATTTATCTGTAGCATGCAAAGCTGTTTGATAGTATTTTACCCACAGTAGAACTTCCTTCAAAATTGGAGTCAATCCTTTCCAATGCTGCTGCTGTTTTATCAACTAAACTTAAGCAAGACCATATATCCTTTATTTTCATATCAACAATGTTCACAGTATCTTCACCAGGAGAAACTTTTTTTAATCTCAAGGAATCCCTTTATTTATTCATTCTTAAGAAGCAACTCCTCATCTGTTAAAGTTTGATCATAAGATTACAGAAATTCAGTCACAACTTCAGGCTCCATTTCTAATTCTGTTACTCTTCCTTTTTCTCCACTTCTGCAGTGACTTCCTCCATTGCAGTCTAGAAACACTCATAATCACACATGAGGTTTGGAATTAACTTCATCCAAACTCCTATCAATGTTGATAATATGACCTCCTCCCATGAATCATGAATGTTCTTAATGGCATGTAGAATGGTGAATTCTATTCAGAAGGTATTCAATTGAGTTGGCCTAGATCCATCAGAAGAATTACTATATATCGCAGCTAGTGCTTTGAAAATATATTTATTAAATGGAAAGACTTGAAAGTTGAAATTACTTCTTGTTCCCTGAGCTTCACAATGGATGTTGGGTTATGAGGCAGGAAAACAATATTAATCTTACTGTATACCTCCAACAGAGCCTTTGGGTGACTGGGTGCATTGTCAGTAAGTAGTAATATTTAGAAATAAATCTTTTTTCTGAGCAGTAATTCTCAACACTGGTCTTAAAATATTCAGTAAACCATGTTTAAACAGATGTTCTGTCATCCAGGCTACTTCACTGATAGAGCAATGGCAGTGTAGAATTAGCATAAATCTTAAGGGCCTTAGGATTTGGGAACAGTAAGTGAGCACTAGCTTCAACTTAAAGTCATCAGCTGCATTAGCTCCTAACAAAAAAGTCAGCCTGGCTATGAAAATTTTAACCTTTTTTCATTTAAACAATTTTTGAAGACTATCATTCATTCCTGAATTTATATACATAAAGAAAAAGGGTATATCAGACTTCAAAGAGAGTCGGGAGGTCATCCCAGAGGTAACTCTTATGCACACCTCAGTAGGAGCTCATAGAACATCTAAGTGCCTATCACCCCACTCAGTGGGGTTCCTGAGAGCTCTGGAGACACCCTGGTCCTATATAAGGGGGGATAGCCCCAGAGACTGATGCCTTATCAGTGGGTTCTATTTTGGAATCTGTGCTCCTGAGAGTGACAGAATTAGACTCAAATAAGTCCTCTCTGCACATGGTTCACCAGTCCCTTCTATTCAAACCCACATGTGATGCTGGAGTTTCTTAGGTATACTTCCAGAGACTGGAGCCTCCCATCTACCTATGTGCCAGGTGTGCAGGAAATCTAGGTGGAACTGCAACTCCTACCCTACAGCTCAATGGACTCATCCAAGTCACCTGGTGAGGAGACAACGATGGGAAATGGCCATCCCAGGGAATGGAGAGGGCCTGCATCTGCAGGCAGGATCATCCCACCCACCATATCCATCGGATATAAGCCCTCTCTCACTTGGAGTTGGAGTGGACATCACCATCCCAGTCGCCTCTGGATTGGGGGAAGAACTATGGACTAGAGTGGACTTGATGGTATTCTCTTGCTCACATATGGTGATTCTTGCAATGCAAGAAATTATAACAATGAGGTGGAGCCAGTGGCCACTTGACAGTTTTTTGGGTAGGGAGGGGATGAGCAGTTGAAATACAGGGGCTTCTTTGGGAGTTGGAGGTTGTCCTGAGTACTGTTGTGGCAATGGATGTAGGCCATTTTAAATCAGCACACACCACTCAGAACTGAGTGGGAGAGAGTGTGGTCTACAGTGTGAACTGTGGTCTATGGTTGGTGGCAAGGCTCCAGGATGTGTAAGTTCATTGAGGTTGGTGGGCCACACTATGGGAGATGTTTGTGTTGGATGTGGTGGGAGGTGTGGGAGGTGGGCAACATGGGAATCCCAGTGGGTTCCGTATAATATTTTAGGTAATGTAAGCACCTCTTAAAATATATGTATATATATATATATATAAATAACATTTTTGTAAGCAAATACACATATATGCATATATATTTATATATCATTTTACAAATGTTTGTATGTATTGTGAGAATTTTGATTTTTACCCATAAAAAAAAAAAATTATAAAATTGTATGGTCTAAAATGTAAAACATAAAGTAAACCATTGACCATGGCTGATAGCTATGTTTCAATATTTATACATCTATTGTAACAAATGTATCATCCACATGTAAAAAGATTATTAATAGGGAAGGGGGACAGGAGGATGATGTTGGATATATAGGAGTTCCCCATATTCTGTATGTAACCTTACTGTGACCTAAAACTTCTTTGAAGACAATTTTAAAAAGTAAGAAATTGGGGAAGAAATGGAAGAAAATGCCACTGTACATAAAGGACAACTGATATGATAGTGATGAAAGGAAAAATGTCTTATTTTATTTGATTTTTTAAATGTTTTTATTTTTTAATACCCCTATCTTTTTTTGCTTTATTTTAGATTTAGTTTCTCTAAATTAGTATGTATTTCATTTCTTATGTTTAAACCTACTACTATTTCATTTTCCTATTAATCGAATTTGGCAATATTCTTGGCTTCATTTTTGAGGAAGTTTTGGATGACAGAAAGGTTACCACTGTGGCAGGGGAGGATCAATGGGGTGGCATGTCAGTAATGGGGGATACATGGGAGGAAGTAAAACATTTCTTAAAGAACTTTAATACCATCCCATGGGACTGACTCAACATTTCCAAAAATCTGATGAGAAGCTGACACATTCATGAAACTTGCTAACACAAGATTGAGTAGAACAAGGAATAAAAACATAGGACTGAATGCAATATTAAAATGATTATCGACTTTGTTTAATATAATGCTGATATTTTAATATATTATTTACAAGGAATTCCTTTTGGGTTTCCATTCAACTGTTAATTATTCATAAAACATCTCAATTTTTCACACTGCTTGGTCTCCTACAATTTGAAACTCTTAATGAATATTCTTATTTTCATGGAAATATATTTATTTACCTGTTTCCAATAAAAAATGTCCTCCTTCTTCACAAGATATGATTGCAGACACAGCTAATATAACAAAAGCTTTAACTAGAATACCATAATTGAAAATAATGTTGGCTCAATCTTAAATCTTAAGAGGACTAAATTCATAGCATATTCCATACCTTGTTAATTTTGTTTCTTATTATAATTGTTATGCTTTCTCTTATTTATTGTCTCATCTCTAAGATGACCACAGCTACCCTCCAGCCATGCTAATGTACCAGACTCATGTGCCATGCTAATGCACCAGTCTCTTTAAGCTCGTACTTGTACTTATCTTGTAGATTGTATATATGAAATTTATATCAGAGCTAAGCTTAATTTTAAGTAATCCCTAATAATCATTCCCTTAAAATCATTTTTGTCACATGTGGCCAAATTTAAAACTCTGCAGTTAAACCTAACACATTCCCTTTATGTGGGGCAGGGCATGACTCCCAAAGATGAGCTTCAGTGGCAAGGAGCAATTAAAATCAAACTCTGATCAGAGAGGTTTTTAGAGAAGGATCTTTACCAAAAGGAGGAAATGAGAAAAGAGATAAAACAAAATGGAGTTACCATGGCTAAGAGATTTAAATGGAGACAGGAAGCCTTTCAGGATGTTATTCTTATGCATGTCTCACTCAGTTATCACACACTGCCAAGGTATGCAAAAATCAAAGGCAACAATGCTTCTGAGGACATCTAAAGCCAGGAAATAGCTACAAGATAAATCAGTAAACTCTCAAATGTGAAGGACATTTGGAAAGACGCAAAGATATACCAAAAACAATTCCTTGCAAAATACTCTTGCAATCTCCTTTCTCTTTAAAAAGCCCTTTCTAAAATTCCCAAGAAGGGACACAATTTGGGTTGCTGTCTGAATCTAAGAAACCGTAATTTTGATTCTAAGACCTGAAATAAACACTTCTGTAATTTAAAAACTTTCCAATGTCTGTGACTTTCATTTAATCCCATGAATCATTGCTGATCTTTCAGGTTGGGAGGATATCATAAAGAGAAATAAAGTTAAGTTTTCTACATTATGTAAGAAAGTACCTCTGATATAGACTTTCATTTTTTTATACACAGATACACATTTACAAAAATTTATCATTAATTCATCCATTCAGTCAACAAAGTTTGGCTATAAAATTGTTATGGCTATGACACTCTATTTTAGCAAAAACTTTTTATTTTAAAATACATTCAAACTTGTGGGTGAGTTACAAAAATGACACAAAACACACAGAGAGAACTCCAACACAACCCTATTCCTACCAGATACTCAAATCTACCAAATATACCATTTTGCCACAAATTCCATATCATTCTATCTATCCATCTATCAATCCATCTGTCTCTTTGGCTGTTTCCTTGTCTTATCTGTCTTATCAAACAATTTGTGAACACTTCAGAATAGGTTGTATACCTCACGATCTTTGAACACTTAATACTGACATGTATATTCTCTAAGAGAAGGATATTCACATATGAACTCACCTTAAGTGAAGTTATCATGTTCAAGAAATTTAACATTATGTAAACCTTGCAGTCAATATTTAAATTTCAAACTAAGCCTCAATAATAACTTTTTGAAACTATTCTCCATCCTTGTTAGATACCTTCCATGATCATGTATTGCATTTAGTTGTCATTGTCTCTTTAGTTGCTGTTTTTATTTTAATTTTGGGAATATAAACAACATAAAATTTCCCATCACAACCACTCCCAAGTATATATTTCACTGGGATTAATCATATTCACAATATTGGGGTATTCTCACCCACTTCCATTACTAGAACTTTCCCTTCATGCCAAATAGAAACCC
This sequence comes from Tolypeutes matacus, assembly GCA_026826555.1. Taxonomy (NCBI): domain Eukaryota; kingdom Metazoa; phylum Chordata; class Mammalia; order Cingulata; family Chlamyphoridae; genus Tolypeutes; species Tolypeutes matacus. Next base: position 232,827 of record JAKSZT010035385.1, on the reverse strand, counting down.
TACAACCATTATGAATTACCTCCCAATCTTCCTTCCCCTACTACTTTCTAGAGATGTCACAGACATCTTTTAAGGGCAATTGACTAATCCTCATATACCCCCATGTCCTTCTCTGTAAAAGTCACAATCATAATAATTGGCCATCACCCAGCTTGCCACACCTCCACATCTTTTTCTATTTTGTGCCATTCCCCACGTGGGGGCGATTTTAAGTCTAATGTAAAGGCCTTACCAGATATTAAACCCAGAACCCAGGAACTAGCAGCCCCAAATGCCTATCAGGAAAAAATATCCTCAATAGCATGTCCCCTCAACCTGATGTAGATAAAAATCACATTCAGGCAGTATAGATTGTGCTCAATTCTCTGGAATGAAATGGGTCATGTTGAGCTGCTATCTATCAACCCCAACCCAGAGCAGTTGTTTTGCTAAGAAAGAGGCAGGTACTCTAAATGCTATGCAAAGGCAGCTTTATTCAATCAAATGAGTTTCAGGTTATATTACATGATTATACCAATTGAGCAATCACAGAAAAGAAGCTTTAATTTGATGTTAATTTTACAGGGGATACAAACAGTATATGCAAATGCCACATCTAGTAACTTTTTCCTTTTAAACATTTATTTTTGGGTAATGGATGATAGGGCTGCCTGCATAACAGTGAGATAACACTCCAAAGGACAAGTTAATCATTCACAATTCTAGGCTGAAACAGCAGAGACTATTGATTAGAAAGCTTATGAATTCACAATTCTTAATAATAATTTTCTTATATTACATCAGCAATTTTCAGCAACATTGGGAGACCAGGTGTGATCAAAATACTTCTCCTGCTCTTTTGCAGTCTTTGTGCTATGTAAGTTGCAAGAAAATGCACCCTTTCTGGGCTCCTTAATTTGTGCAATAAAGGTAACATTTACAGAGAGTTTCTCTTTGGCCTGAGCCTATTATCCAACAGTGCACCTTTGTAACAAATCACTCCACACCCCTAGCAACCTGTACTCTAATTTATGTCTTTCTGTACCTTTATATTCTCTACATTCTTTGCATTTACTATGAGGCTTAAAGTTAACATCTTAAATTTATAACAATCTTGTTTGCTTAGATACTAACTTAATTTGAGTAGTACATATCCACCTCTATCCTCCAGTTTACATAGTTCTTGTGGTAAATCACACATTTATATATAAGTGGCCCAACACCACAGATATATCTTTACAATTTATGAATTTGCCTTTTCTTTCTTACTGGAAGTAAAAAGTGGAGCTACAAACCAACAGCATATTAGTACTGTTATTTATATTAACCCAAGTCATCATACTTACTGGAGATCTTTATTTCTTCACATGCCTTTGACCTATTAATCTATTTCCTATTGGGGTTTCCTTTCAATCCTTTATAATCTGCAATCTCTTGTAGTGCTGGCTTAGAGTTGACAAACTCCCTCATCTATTGTTTATCACAATATTTCTTTAATCTCACACACATTTTTAAAAACAGCTTTCCTGGTTATGGAATACTTGGCTGGTACTATTCTGCTCTCAGCTCTTTAAATATATATCATTTCACTGCCTTCCTGACTCCATATTTCCAATGAGAAATCAACATTTAATCTTATTGAGGCTCCTTTGTGACACATTGATACTCTCTTGTGGCTTACAGAATTCTCTACATGTCATTGGGATTCAACATTTTCATTATTTTTTTTTTTTAAAGATTTTATTTATTTATTCATTTATCCCCCCCTTGCTGCCTGTGCTCGCTGGGTCAGCTAACCACGCCGTGCAGGCGGGCCTGCCTTCACCAGGAGGCCCTGGGAACCGAACCCGGGGCCTCCCATATGGTAAACGGGAGCCCTACTGATTGAGCCACAGCCGCTTCCCAACATTTTCATTATAATATGCCATGGTTTGGGGCTATTTGAGTTTACCTTGTTTGAAGTTCAATGAACATCTTGGATGGGAATATTCATGGCAGTTAAATTTGGGAAATTTTCAGCCATTGTTTCTTTGAATATCCTCCCTGCACTTTTCTCTCTTTTTCCTCCTCCTGGGACACTGACAATGCACATATATTTATTTAATATATGTTTTATTTTTTCTAAAATATATACAGTTTATATAAATGTTACATAAAAAAATATAAGTGATTCCCATATACCCCACTCCCCACACCTTCCACTTTTCTCCACATGAACAACTTCTTTGTTTAGTGTGGTACATTCATTGCAATTGATGAACACATTTTGGAGCATTGCCACTAAGGATGGATTGCAGTTTACATTGTAGTCCACACACTCTCTCCCACTCAATTCCATATGTTATGGCAGGATATACATTGGCCTGTATCTGTCATTGCAATATCATTCAGGACAGCTCCAAGACCCAAAAGTGCCCTCATATTACACCTCTTTTTCCCTCTCCCTGCCATCAGCATCTCCAGTGGTTACTGTCTCCACACCAATGATATAATTTCTTCCATTGCCAGAATCACAATCTATAGTGGAATAGCAGTAAGTCCACTCTAGTCCATATTTCATCCCCCAATCCTGAGGATTCTGAGATTGTGATGCCTGCTCCACCTCTGAGAGGGGGCTTCAATCCCATATGGCTGATGGATGAGACTCTCTTGCTTGCAGTTGTAGATTCTCTCAGTTCCTTCGTATGATGGTTGACCATTCTCACCTCTTTGTCAGTTGTCTTGTGTGAGTCCAATGAACTGGAGAGTAGGTGTTGCAACTCCACTAAGGCTCAGGGCCCAGCTGGCACATGGAAAGCCCAAAAATTCAAGACTCTTGAGTGTACATCTACCAACTCCAGCACCAAATATAGGTTTAATTAAAAGGGACAGAAGAGGCATGTGTAGAGAAATCACAACTGAGCCCATCTCTGTCACACTCAGGAGCACAAACTCCAGGGCCCACTGGAAAATCACCAAACTCTGGAGCTATCTATCATGACTGTAGGACATGGTTGTCTCCAGAGCCCTCAGGAGCCCCAGTATATGGGGTAGTATCTACCTTGTAAGTCTATGTGTTCCTGCTGAGGCATGCATAAGAATTACCTCTGGGATGATCTTCTGACTCACTTTGAAACCCCTTAGCCATATACACTCATTTGTTTTTACCCTTTCCCCCTTTTATCCAAGGTCTTTTTCCATTTGTATTACTAGTTGGTGCTCAGTATTAAACCCTTGATGCCAGGGAGGCTCATCCCCTGAAGTCATATTCCATGGTGGGGGAAATGTAATTCATTTATAAGCTGGGTTTGGCTTAGAGAGAGGTCACATTTGAACAATATGGAGGCTCTCAGGATGTAAATTTTAGGCACCCTACAACACAAGGCTATGTTGCAATTTCAAAAGCAAAGTCTCATAAGCATAGTTATCAATATCAAGGACCCATCAATGGACCATCCTTCTTCATTAGTTATTGCCCTTGTGCTCAGCGGACATTAAAGATTGTGGCACAGCTCCCCAAGATGGGAATTAAATACTCTTTTGGTTATTGTGTGAATTTCTACCCACTGTGACAATGCTCCATGAACATTTGAACACATTTTTATATGTTATATGTATGCCCAGGTAAACTTCTTCCCATTTATTCCCCATCACAGACATGCCACACCAATAATCTTCCCCTGCCACAATTGAAACCCTTCTGTGGTACAAAACTACTTCAAAAATGAAGCCAAGAATATCACCAAATACAATTAATAGGAAAATGAAATAATAATGATAGGATTAAACATAAGCAATAAAATACATAATAATTTAGAAAAATTAAATTTAAAATTGGGGTATTAAAATAATGAAAAATGTGTTTAAAATTTTTTTGACGTTTTGCCTTTCATCACTCTAATATTTGTTGTTCTGTATGTACAGTGACATTTTCTTACATTTCTTCCCCCAGTGTCCTACTGTTTTTCATTTTGTCTTCAAAGAAGTTTATGTCACAGTAAAGTAACATACAGAATATTGGGGACTGCCATTTACCCAGCATCCTCTCCATTTCCCCCCTTCCCATATTAGTAACCTTTTTTGGGTGTGGATAGTTCATTTGATACAACTGATGTACAAAAATTGAAACATAGCCACTAACCATGGTCAATGGTTTACCCTGTGGTTTACATTTTAGACCAGACATTCTTATAAATTTTTGCTGAAATTTATCATAGCCGGTATCCAACCTTGCAAGATCATGCAGAACACTTCCATTGCTCCCTATATACCACCTCTTCCATCTATTTTATTCCTCCGTCTACCAGCTCTTGGTGCACATGGTGACCACCAGGCTTCACTCCTTGAAGGACAAGATTCATAGTTACTTGCAACAGAACACTGGTGTGTTCGCCCCTATTACAAAACAACCATAGTTTTGAGAGAAACCCACCCCTCTGCTTGAGAACATATTGGGCCTTCTCAGGATGGGAGTCCAGCCCCTTCCCACACATTGTGTGGGTCTCCACCCTTTGAAACAACATACTATGACAATATGATCGCTCACACATTCTCTAGAAGAATTCCCCAGGTGCACTCTGTCCCAAATGCTCCCCATCAAACACCCTACATCAGTAACCCTTCCTTGTCATATTGCTAACAGAGTTTTCTCAACATTGCAGTTTCAATCACATACCCACCAATCCCCAGTGTTCACCTGCTCACTCCCCCAGCCCTCTCCCCAATTCCATGGACTGTTCACACCCACCATCCCCAACCTGCCCCGTCAAAGTTGCACCACCCAACCTATAGTATTACTACACCCCTGTCATATCTCTTCACTGCACAACTACTCACTTCCACCTTATAGATTTCACCCGTATGGGGTTGGCTCACAACCTTCTCCCTTACTATTTCCTGTAAACTTATCTTCCAGATTCTAGCTCTCTGAGTCTGTTCAATTAGCTTAATTCATATCAGAGAGTTCATGTAATAATTTTTCTTCAATGCTTAGCTTACTTCACCTAATATAAGGTCCTCAGGATTCATCAATGTTATCCGGTGTTTTAGTACTGTATTCCTTCTTATAGCTGAGTAATAGTCCATTGAATGTATATAGCACATTTTGTTTATCCATTCATATTTTGACGGTATTTGGGTTGATTCCAACTTTTGGCAAAGGTGAATAATGATACTATGTACATTGCTGTGCATATATCTGTTTATATCCTTGCTTCCAGTTCTTCTGGGTATATACCCAACAGTGGAATTGCTGGATCATATGGAAGATGTATAGTTAGTTTTTTGAGAAACCACCAAATTATCCTCCACAATACCTGCCCCACTGTACATTCCCACCACCAGTGGATAAGGGTTCCCTTTCCTCCACATCCTCTCCACCACTTGTAGTCCTCTGTTTTGTTAATGGCCAGCAGTCTAATGGGTGTAGATTTCTCAGGGCTTTCTATGTATAGGATCATGTTGTCTGCAAATAGTGAAAGTTTTACTTCTTCCTTTCCAAGTTGGATTCCTTTTATATCTTTTTCTTGCCTAAGTGCTCGATCAAGTACTCTACCACAATGTTAAATAAGAGCAGTGATAGTGGGTATCTTTGTTTTTTTCCTGATTTTAGGGGGAAAGCTTTTAGGATTTCACCATTGTATATGAAGTTAGCTGTGGGTGTTTCATATATACCCATTATCATGTTCAGAAAGTTTTTTTCTTTTGCAGTGTTTTTAATCAAGAAAGAGTGCTATAATTTGTTGAATGCTTTCTCTGTATTGATAGAGATGATCATGTGATTTTTTTTCTTTCAATCTGTTTATGTGGTTGATTTTCTTATGTTGGACCATCCTTGCATTTTGGGGATGAAACTCACTTGGTCATGTATATAATTCATGTGATACATTTTTGAATATGATTAGCAAGTATTTTGTTGAGGACTTTAGCATCTAGGTTCATTAGAGAGACTGGTCTGTAATTTTTCTTTCTTGTGGCACCTTTCTTTGGCTTTGAAATTAGGGTAGTGTTGGCATCATAGAATGTGTTAGGCAATGTTCCTTCTATTTCTTATTTTTGGAAGAGTTTAAGCAGGATGTTAGTTCTTTCCAGAATGTTTGGTAGAATTCACCTGTGAAGTTTGGTCCTGGGCTCTTCTTGGTTTGGATGTTTTTTATGACAAATTCAATCTTGTTACTTGTGATTCATCTGTTGAGTTCACCAATTTCTTCTTTTGTCAGTGTAGGCTGCTTGTGTGATTCTAGGAATTTGTCCATATCCTCTAAATTATCCTTCTTGTTGGTATATAGTTTTTCAAAGTATCCTCTTATGATCCTCTTTATTTCTGTGGTGTCAGTGCTGATAGCCCCTTCCTCATTTCTTATTTTGTATATTTGCATCTTTTATTTTATTTTTTTTGTCAGTCTAGCTAAGGATTTGTCAATTTTATTGACCTTCTTAAAGAACCAGGTTTTGGTTTTATTTTTTCTACTTCTTTTTTTATTTTCTATTTTCTTTAGTTCTGTTCTAATCTTTGTTATTTCCTTCTTTCTAATTCCTTTGGGATTAGTTTATTTATCTTTTCCTAAGTCCTCTGGGTGTGCAGTTAGGTCTTCGAATTTAGGTTTTTCTTCTTTTTTGACATATGCCTTTATAGCTATGAATTTCCCTCTCTATACAGCTTTTGGTGCATCCCATAGGTTTTGATATGTTGTGTTGTCATTTTCATTTGTTTCAAACTAGTGAGTTCTTTTATAATTTCTTACTTGACCCACAGTTTGTCTAAGAGTGTGTTGTTTAACTTATATATTTTTGTGCCTAATCTGTTCTCTGGCCCTTACTGATTTCCAGCTTCACTCCAATGTGGTCAGAGAGACTACTTTGTATAATTTCAATCTTTATGAAATCATTGAGAGTTGTTCGGTGGCCTAGCATGTGGTCTATCTTGGTGAATGATTCATGTGCACTTGAGAAGAAAGTAAATCCCAATGTATCTGGGTGTTGGGTTCTGTATATGTCTATTAGGTCCAGATCCTCTAATGTATTATTCAAAGTCTTTGTTTCTTTATTAATTCTCTGTCAATATGTTCTGTCAAATGTTGAAAATGGTGTATTAATGCCCCCCACTATAATTGTAGAAGCATCTAAAAAGACATTTCTCCACATAGTCTTTCCAGTGTTGGCTTCATGTATTTTGAGGTGCCTCATTTAGGTGCATAAATGTTTATGATTGTTATTTTTCTTGAAAGATTACCCCTTTTACTAATATATAGTATGCATCTTTGGCTCTTAAAATAGTTTTGGTTCTCTCTGCCTAGAGGAGCTCATGCAAACCTTTGTGTGTATTTCCATCTTTCTTTGCTATTTCTCAGCAAACTGCTCTTTCCCACATTTCCCAATAAATTCTTTTTACTGGCCTAACTAAAAAAAAAAAAAAAAGTTCTCCACTTGTCTATTTTGTCCAATATTAGTATAGTTAATCCAACCTGTGTTTGTTGTTTGCTTGTAAAATTGTTTTCCAGCCATTCACTTTCAGCCTCCCTGAATCCCTGGTTCTAAGGTGGATTTCTTATGGACAGCATATAGATGGGTTCTATTTCCTTATCCATTCTGCCAAACTTTGTCTCTTGACTGTTGAGTTTAAGCCATTAAAATTCAGTGTTATTACTGTTAGGTAATTACTTACATTAGCCATATTTTCTTTAGACTTATATATGTCATATGTTGATTTTATTTCTCTTTTTTTCTTACACTCTCCTCCAATTCTCTCTCCTGTTTTTTTCCTTTTAACGTGAAGCGCTCCCTTTAGTATTCCTTGAAGGGAAGGTTTCTCATTGGCTTACTCTCCTAATTTCTATTTATCTTTGAATATTTTAAATTATCCATCATTTTTCAGTGCCAGCTTTGCTCAATAGAGGATTCTTCTTGGCTGAAAGTTTTTTTCATATAGCACCTTGACTATGTCATACCACTGCCTTTTTGCCTTCATGGTTTCAGATGAGAGATCAGTAGTTAATCTTATTAAGCTTCCCTTGTATGTGATAGTTCTCTTTTCTCTTGCTCTTTTCAGTATTCTTTGTCTTGAGTATTGGACAAATTGACAAATACATGTCTTAGAGTAGGCCTCTTGGTATTCCATCTCCTTCAATAAGGTTGGGAAGTTTTCAGCTATTATTCTCACACTCTTTCTGTCCTCTTTCCCTTCTCTTCTCTCTCTGGGATGCCTATAATGCACATCTTTGTTCATTTTGCGTTGTTATCCAGATCACTAAGTCACTGCTTGATTTTTTCTATCCTTTTATCTATCTGTTTGATTTCAGATGGCCTGTCTTCCACATTGCTAATTCTTTCCTCTGCTTGTTCAAATCTGCTGTTACGTTCTTCCAGTGTATTTTTGATTTCTTGGATTGTTCCTTTCATCACCATCCCCTGTTATCTTTTCATATGATATTTGTTCGGACAGCTCTGATTCGTTCTTTCATGTTCTGCATCTCCTCCTGGTTTTTAGTTTTTTTTCATTGGACTGGACGAAGTCTTCTTGTTTCTTAATGTGGTGTATAATTATTTGTTGGTGCTTAGGCATTTCTTTATTTAGTTGATTAGTTTCTCTCTCTACTCTGGAGTTTTGTTTAGTTGCTGTTTTTGTGTGTGTTGTAAATTTTCTCTTCTAAACTTTGTTCCTCTTATTCTATTTCCTTGCTGTTGTCTATGTCCCCTTGAAAGAAAATATTTGGGCTAGAGAAAGGGAAAGAGGTAAGAAAAGAAAAACCATAATAGTAATAATAATAGTAAAAGGTAGAAGAGGAATCATATAAGACCTTAGAAAATGAATAATTAACTCCTGTAAGAATTGCAGAGGAATAAGAATAAAAAAGTAGGATACAAACAATGAAATGAAAAACTGAATAGAGAAAAATATCTACAATGAATTAATAGGATAGAATGATAAGAAGAGAGGGAAAGAGAAAAGAAAATAGAATAAGAAAAAGACTTTAAAAGGAAAGAAAACAAAGGAACAAAGGAAATTGGAGTTAATTTTTATATAAGGTGTGAGATAAGGATCCTCTTTCTTTCTTTTAGATATGGATATCCAGTTTTCCCAGCATCATTGCCTGAATAGGCTGTTCTGACCCAGCTGAGTGGGTTTGACAGCCTTGTCAAAACTCATTTAACCATATATTGTGGGTCAATTTCCAAACTCTCGATTTGTTTCCACTGGTCAAATTGTCTTTTTGCTAGTACCTTTCTGTTTTTTTTCCACTGTAGCTATATAATATGCTTTAAAGTCTGGAAGTGAGAGTAAGTTTTTAGCTATTCTTGGGCCCTTAGGCTTCAATATATATTTGATAATTGGCTTTTCCATTTCTAAAAAGGAAGATATTGGAATTTTTATCAGGATTGCATTAAATCTGTAGATCAGTTTTGGTAGATTTGATACCTTAATGATATTTAGTCTTCTAATCCATAAACACAGAATATCCTTCCATTTACTTAGATCACTGTTGTTTTCTTTTAGCAATTTTTCATAGTTTTCTGAATACAAGTCCTTTATGTTCTTGGTTAAATTTATTCTTAAATATTTTATTCTTTCGGTCACTATTGTAAATCAAATTTGTATCACACTGTTTATTAAGAAAATATACAATATTTTCCTCTCAAGACAGAATCTAATTCTTAGTTTGGCTTTATGCAATATGACTATATAATGCACTAAGCTTGGTACTTAGTGAGATTTTATCCTTCAGAAAAGGCTTGCATGGAGGTTGGACACAAATTTCCCTCTTATATCATATTTTTTAAATTTCTAAATTACAAATATTCTAAAACTACCAAGTAACAACCACCCCCTTGCATTCCCTGATATTTCCATTCTTTTTACAACTGTATGAATTTGCTGTATTTAGAGATTTCATATCTGTGGAATAATACAGAATTTGTCCTCATGAGCCTTCATTATTTCACTCAGCATAATGTTTTCAAGGTTTATTGATATTACAGCCTGTCTCAGAACTTAATTCCTACCTACAGATGAAATATATTTCATTTTGTTTGTTCCACATTTTATTTATTCATTTATATGTTCATGGACACTTAGGTTCTTCCTCCTTTTGGTATTTTGAATTATATTTCCATGAATATTGTTGTACAAGTATCTGTTTGAGACCCTGTTTTATATTTCTTTAGATATATAATGTATTAGTCAAGGTTCTCTAGGGAAACAGAATCAATAAGAGATATATGTCAATAGTATGAGATTTAATAAGAGTTTCTCACATGACCCCCAGGATACACAACTCCAGGTTCTGCAGGCAGGCTGCAAACCAGGGGCTCTGATGAAATTCCAGTGAAGGTCCTTGATGAGTTTCTAGGAGGTGTTGGCTGTCCAAAGATGAGCTGGAAAATTCTCTCTGAATGCTGAAATCACTTCCCCTTATAAGGCATTCAACTAATTGGATAAAGTGTCACTCTTTGCTAATGGCAATCTTCTTGGTTGATGTAAATATAATCAGGTATCTATGCAGTAAAATCACTGGTAAGTATAATCTATAAATATCCTGGTATTACAATTAGCCCAGCGCTTTCTTGACCAAACAACTGGGCACAATTACCTGGCCAAGTTGACACATTAGCCTAACCATCACAGTCCACCCCTTCTCAACTCAGCAACCATATACATTACCTTAAAACATCCTTGGTCTATAAGTAAAAACCATAACTGACAAGCATATGTATATATTTCCACATAACAATGTTCAACTCTTTACAACTGGAAAGGCATTTAATCCTTACAGAATATGGTGCAAGGCTTTTAGTGATACACACTCTTAAACTTGACATTCTTAAATATTATAGCTTGAAACTAATGCAACTTGCCATATGATAAGTGAAAATGTTAGGGAAGAAAACAAAGAAATTCATTTTTTGTACATATACTGTCATACTCATAATGAGAAAAGGAAGAAAGATTCATGACAATTACAGTCCTCATTTCTGTAACTGGTCATGTGGTCACAGTTCATATTTATGACAACTGTCTTACAATATCCATTCCATGTTCCAGTTACCCTCAGCAAGCACTTCAGCTGGCTGTGGTTGTTTGCCTGGTAGGGTGACACAAACTTTCATTCCGGAAGATTCTGGGCCATTGTTAGTCCTGATTGGATTGGGTTGTTGCAATTTCTCATTGGCTTTAAATACAGGGCATGGCAGTCCTGGATCCTCTAGGATGCCCTAGAGGATCTCCTATATTCCAGATAAACTCTTTTTTACCCCATTATGTAGATGCAGTCCTATTTCCCATTGATAGTCAGGATCAATCACCCCAGCCAGCAGAGTAATTCCCTTCTTTGTCTGTTGATTCACAGGTAAGAGGAGCCCAAAGTGGTCAGATGGCAATCTTAACTTCCAGTTCAATGGAATCAGTGTTGAATTCCCTGGTGGAAGCAATCCTCCTTTTGGGACCAAAACTGTAGGCCAGCAGTGCTTAAAGTTGCAGGGCAAGGAAGGAAAAATTTTCCTAGTGGGTCACTAGGGGTAATAGTGAGTGGTACCACTACCATTTTCACCCCTTGATTTCTGGGCCCATGAATCCTGATTATGGGATGAACAGCACCATAGAGTGGATTCTGATTAAGAGCATACATGGCCTCCTGGAGAACATTGCTCCAGCCCTGCAAGGTGTTGCCAGATAGTTGGCACCATAATTGAGTTTTCAAAAGACGATTCCACCTTTCTATCAATCCAGCTGCTTCAGGGTGATGGGGAAGATGGTAAGACCAGTGAATTCCATGGGCATGTGCCTATTCTTGCACATCATTTGCTATGAAATGTGTTCCTTGATCAGACACATATAACTAGGAAAGGAATACCCATTTTAAAAATAGTAATCATCCTTGTGTCTGTGAAGTGATAGCATGTTGTGGTTTTCTTTTCCCTAATGGCTAATGATGTTGAGCACCCTTTCATGCGTTTATTGGAGATTTATATATCATCTTAGGAGAAATGTTTCTTCAAACTTTTCACTATTTTTAATTGGGTTATTTTTCTTTATTTTGCTGAATTGTAAGAGTACTTTCTATACTCTGGATATTAAATCCTTACCACATATATATTTTGCAAGCATTTTCCCCATTCTAAAAGCTGTCTTTTTACTTTCTTGATAATGCCTTTTGGTGTATAAATGTATTAATCTTGATGAAGTCCTTAATCTATTTTTTTGTTTTTGTGCATGTTTTTGGTTCCATATCCAAGATTCACTGTCAAATCCACGGTTGTGTAGGTTTTCCCCTGTTTTTTTCTAAGAGCTTTTTAGATTGATCATTTATATTTAGTCCTTGATCCATGTTGATTTAATTTTCTATAAGGTGTGAGGTAGAGAACAAAGTTCATTCTTTAGCATGTGGACATCAAGTTTCCTCAGCACCGTTTATTATACCATTCATTCCTATAAAATGATGGCCACAAATGATTAGATTCATTTCTGGAAACTAAATTCAATTACATTGGTCTATATTTCTCTCTTTTCATAAGTACCACAGTGTTTTGATTGCTATTGTATTTTAGTAATTTTGAAATTGTAACTCATATTTCCAAATTTGTCCTTTAACAATATTGCTTAATCTACAATGCACAACTTGTGATAGCATATGAATTTGAGGATTATCTTTTCCCTTACTGCAATGAAAATCTCATGAAATTTTGATAATGATTTTTTTTAATTTGTAGATTTATCTGGGGAGTATTGGCATCATAAGATTATTAAGTTTTCCAATCCAAAAACATAGATATTTTGCATTTATTTATCTTTAATTTAATTTTTCCAGCATAAGTTCCTTTAATTTCTTGGTTAAGTTTATTCCTAGATATGAAACTTTTTGATAATTTTGTGGCTGAAATTTAATTTCCATTTCACATTGTTCATTGCTGGTGTATAGAAACACAACCAATTTTGTGTCTTAATCTTGTTTCCTTTAAATTTGCTGAGATGGTTTAATAACATGGGATTTCTTTCCATTCATTTAGAAATTTAAAATAATTTTTTAAGCAATATCATGATTTTTCATGTTCAAATAGTGTTCCTTGCTTAATTTCATTCATAATTTTTTTATTCTTTTGATGCTATTGAAATTTTATCATTTCATTAATTTCAATTTTGGATTATTTGCTGTTAGTGCACAGGAACACAACTGATATTTTTATATTGATCTTAGTTCCTGAAGTTTTGTTGAACTCATTTATTATCTCATAGCATTTATAAAAAATGTATTATTTTGATTATTCTATATATAAGATAGATTTACTTCTTCCTTTCCAATCACGATGACCCTTATTTCTGATGTAGTCTAATTACCCTGGCTAGAATGCACAATACAATGTTAAATCATAGTGACTAATGTGCACATCCTCTACTCAATCCTGATTGTAGGCAAAAGCTGGCCACCTCTCATTAGGGTTATTAGGAACATTGTTGCTTGTGGCTATAAGCTATGCACACTTTGGCAATTTGTGACCTCTGGCTCAGATTTGCATAAGAATAACTTCCTGAATGGCCTCCCAACTCCATTTTAAATCTCTTAGCCATAGTAATTCCTTTTTATTTCTTTTCATGTACTTTATCTTATGTTACATTGCCATACAAAGTTGGTAATATTTCTTTAAAAACACTATTCTTTTTATGGACTTATTAGTCTATAACTGTAATAAGTTTTATTTATAGACATTTTATAGGACATTTTATATCTGGTATAAATATATCTGGCTAACACAACTCCCTGCTAACTTTATCATATTTTTCAGGATTTACTTAGTTCAAACAGAAGGTCTAAACTTAATTTTTATATACATAGTAATTTGTTATGAATTCTGCATCAGTTTCCTGTTTTATTTACATTTAATTTCTTTGGTTGTGAGCCAAACTGTGATTAAGAAATAATTTATTCATGGTAGCATAATACCTAGCAATTAAATAGTTTTATTGCACATTCTGTAATATTAGTAAATGTATGATCTTCATTTTACCTTTGGATATTAACAAAGTAATCATTTCAAATACTTTGTTTCATAATTACTGTGATGGATAAAGTGTTTTCTTGCTTTATATACCAAGATATCCAATATAGCAAGGTTTTTGGAGACTGTCATTGATTTGTATTCATCTTCTTTTTACCTCTTTTGGAACAAAAATGTCTAAAAGGGATTTTTTTTACATAAATGTTATTTTTTAAATATATATATATTAAAAGATGCTTAGATTACATAAATGTTACACAAAAATTTCAGGGATTCCCATGTTCCCCACCTCCCCCAATTCCCATATATCCCACATAAACATCTCTAATTAGTGTGGCACATCACCTGCAATGGATATACACATCCTGGGGCTTTACCACTAAGCATGGACCATAGTTCACAATGTACACCACACTCTCTCCCACAAAGTACTGCATGGTATATGCTGGTGTAAAATGGCTTATATCTGTCATTGTAATGTCACTCCAGATAATTCCCAAGTCCTGAAAAAGCCCCTGGATTACAAGTGCTTTTACCATCCCTGTCCCAAAAGTGTCTAGTGGCCACTGGCTCCTCCTCACTGTTATAATTTTAAAAGGGATTTTAAATAACAAACCCTGTCAGTGAATCATCAGGTACAATAGCAATGAATCTGGGTGAGACTAAAGAAAATGTTTTCTAGTTTTATTTCATGTTAAATATTCAAACAATCTGTTATGTAATGGAGAAACTGATAGTAATGGACAACTGTATAGTGGAAACCATATGGTAAGTAATATTCACTCCCCATGGGGAGAGAAACTTTATTCTAAAGAAATGGAGGTAGAATCTGAGAGAAGGAGTGGTGTACAGGTAGAGGACCTGTCTTCTACAGTGATGGTTAGGGACATGTGTAAACTTGGCCAGGTAATGTTGCCCAGTTGTTTGGTCAAGCAAGTACTGGCCAAATTTTAATGTGAGGATATTTCATGGACTTAAATCAATGAGTTGATTGTACTTATGCCTGATTACATCTACAATTAACTGAGGAGATTGCCTTCAGCAATGAGAGATGGTTTATCCAATCAGATGAAGGCCTTAAAATGAGAAGTGATTTTGGTAGTCAGAGAGTGAATACACATTTCTACTGGAGACAGACAGCTTCACTTGGAATAGACATCAAGGAACTTCATCCGAGTTCCTGTTTGGCAGCCTGCCCTATGAAATTTGGACTTGTGTATTCCTACAGTTGTGTGTGATAATTTTATAAAATGTCATTTATTAACAGTTATCACCTGTCAGTTCCATTTCCCTAGAAAGCCCTATTACAGCTTGATTTAGGGAGAGATTTTTGAGAAATGGAATATTAAAAGTGGAATATCAGAATTCATATGGGGATGTGGTAATTGACTTTTTCTCTGATTAATTCAACAGCATTAATGACTGCATTTCCAATAATCATGAAGTTGTGAAATTAAAAAGTACAACGATATTGACTGGTTGTTCACACATACACTGGATACAATTATAAAAGAAAGGGATAAGTTGAAGGCTTCAAATTTTCAACTTAAGCCCCACACGAAGGATGTGAAATTTCTATATGTGCCTTGAAAGAAAATCTTGTTTCCTGTTTCCAAAGATTTCAGATATCTGCAAACCAGACTCAGAGTCTCATTGCACAGCTGTAGCAGCATTACAACAAGAACTAAAATCTCAACCTTACAGATTGTTGTAAAAGTGAGGGCATTGAAGGGAAAGGAATGGAATCCTGAAAATTTGAATGGAGACATATGGGATGATAATGATTAGAGTGAAGACATTGAAACCCTAAATTCTGCTGAGTTTTGGCCAGATAAATCTGTATTGATCTGCCCTGAGGAAATAACTTTTGGGCCTCCAGTGTACCTTGATGAAACATGTTCCCAAACTTCAGTCTACCCCAAAGGGGTCTGGCATGCAACCTCTACTAGAAGAGATTCATCCTGTCTCATCAGGTAAAAGTATAATGAAATGCCGTGAGGTAATTGGCTGGCTAGACACTTTTAATCCTTCACATTACCACCTCCACCACCCCTCCTTTCTTCAGACATATAACTAAACTAAACTCCCAACAAGCCCCCAAAGTTGAAGTACAAAGTGTGACCCTAGTGACATTGGAATCATCCTGAATGATATTGCAATGACAGATACAGGCCATTTTATATCATCACAAAACATGCAGCACTGTGTGGGAAGGAGTGTAGGCTACAATGTGAACTATGGTCCATGCTTAATGGCAAAGCCCCAAGATGCATTTATCAATTCCATTGAATGTGCCACACTATTGTAGGATGTTTATGTGGGAGGGTGTGGGAGGTGTGGGGAATGGGGCATATGTGAATCCCTATATTTTGTGTAACATTTATGTAACCTAAGTATCTTTTTAAAAATAAAAAAATTATTTTTTAAAAAAGTGTGACCCCAGAGCAAATATACAATATTCCCAAAGAATTGCATGGATTTTACAATTTATATAGACAGAAATCTGGGAAATATATGTGGGAATGGATATTAATGATGTGAGTAAATGGAGGGAAGAATATAGAGTTGGATCAGCTGAATGTATTCATATGGGTCCACTAAGCAGACATTTTTTATTCAATTTTGAAAATTGCAAGTGTTAGAAATGGCTTTAATAGTTTCAAACTGTTAAACACTTTTTATTTTTTATTAGGTTCCTTTAGGGATTTTGATTGTACTGTCAGTGAGACATGACCCAGGATGGGTCTCTACCTTCTTGCTACATCTTATTTAAATTGAGAATGTGCAAAGATATACGGAGAGAAAGACAGTGACCATCTTGACCCTGTCATGTGAGAGGAGATCACCTGCAGCCTCAGAAAGACAAAGGAGTCTCAAGAAGCTGAGAGAGATCCCAGAGGCTAGAGGCTGTGTATGCTGTAAATCAGCAGAGTACAGAGATGCAGAAAGATTCCTCTGGGAATCTAGGTCTATAGATTAGCACAAGTCTGAAGAGTTGAGCCCTGCCATATGCTTACTCACCAACAGCTGATTTTGAACAGAAAGCATCCTGGAACAGAAGGAAGAGACCCAGACTGGGAGCCACCATCTTGCCTTAACAGGTGGCAGCAGTCCAGGATCTGCTAACAGCTGACCTTTAGTGAGAAACTATCTCTGATGATGCCTTGATTATGAGATTTTCACAAAGCAGGACTGTAAGATATTATCCCAAAATATATTCTGTATATAAATGCCAATCCATTTCTGGTATATAAATGCCAATCCATTTCTGGTATTTTTGTATTAGTAGCTTTGGCAGACTAATATGTTTATAAAGAAAAGCATGGGCCAAGACACTGAAGTCTTCCAACATTCAACATCCAACATTCAAAGAAGAATCAATACCAATTTTTCACAAACAATTCCAATAAATAGAAGTGGAGGGAACACCTTCTAATTCATTCATCAAACATTAAATGAATGTTACTATAATATTAAAGCTATACCAATACCTGACAAGAAAATAAAACTACAGACTAATATTTCTTATTAATATAGAAGCAAATATTGTCAACAAAATACTTAACAAATTGAATCCCGCAACATATAAAAAGAATTATATTCATGACAAATGGGGTTTATCCCAGTGATACAATGATGGTGTAACATGCAAAAATCAATTAATGTAATACATCTTATCAATAGAATAAAAGAGTTATCACATGATCATCTCAATAATGCAGAAATTATTTGTCAAAATCAAAACGTTTTCATGTGGGTACACTCAACAAACTAGTAATATCAGGGATTTTCCTCATCTATAGTCAACTTCAAAATACCATAGTTAATATCATACCTAAAGGTGAAAGCCTGAATGATTTCCTTCAAAGATTAGGAACAAAGCCAAAGGTTTGCTTTCACCAATTTTATTCAACATTTTACTGGAGGTTTTACTCAGAGCACTTAGGCAAGTAAAAGAAATAACTACCATCCAAACTGGAAAGGAGGTAGAAAACTTATTCTATTCAGAAATAGCATATTAGAGAGGACTCAAGTATCACCAGCAGGCAAAGTTTAAGCATGAAGCCCCAAAAAGGCTGTGCCCACAGAGCAGCTCAAGACTGAAGAGATGAGCCAGATACCTGATAGACCTCAGTTGAACTTGAGAAGATAGCAGGGCAGCTGAAGTTGAAAGAGAACACCTGAAAATAGACAAGCCTTATGCCTGGGTACCCACTGCTTTGCTCTGGGACATGGTAGATTCTGAATGGGAAGGGAGGGACCTCAGATATTGGCCACCATCCTCATCATGTCAGGATACCAGGATCACCACTAGTCACCTTTGGTGAGGAAATATCTTTGACGGTGCTTTGAATTGGACATTTCATGATCTTGGAATTGTAAGTTTTACCTTACATAAAACCCATTATAAAACCTGACACATTTCTGATACTTTGCATTGGCAGTCCTTTCTCAAACTAAGATACCCCTTCAGTGGGCCCTATATGTAAATGTAGTTCCCCAATATAACCATAGTTATACTCATCAATAAATTTCAAAATCATGATTTTTCTATGCCTTTTATTTGAATCTATAATTTTCAATTTACCTGTTAAGTATATTTCTCAGGGAAAGAAAGCCTTCAAATTGTTCCCATGCTGTTTGAGCCCTGAAATCCAGCAGATATGTGCTCAACACCTACTCTCCAGTTCTTCAGGCCTGCCATGGAAAACTAAGAAAATGATGATTGTCCAGCCTTACCTCAAACACAAGGAGTATCTTTGACTGCAAGCAAAATTATTCAAATCCTATGCCCCAGAATATCTACATCACTTCTCAGCATGAAGCAGAGGGGACACTGTCTCAAACTCCCCAAGATTGAGGAATAAAAAAAAAATTGGGGGGGGGAGTGTAACCACTGACCAAATCAGATTTTTTTTATTGTAGTTATTATCTGGTGTTTTTAAGTAACTTGCCACATTGATATAAAAAATAAATTTTGAAAAAAAGCAATTGAAAACATTAAAAAGCAATTGATGTCCACTCCAACTCCAACCGTTGGTGGCAAGGCTCCAGGATGTGTAAGTTCATTGAGGGTGGTGGGCCACACTTGTGGGAGATGTTTGTGTGGGATGTGGTGGGAGGTGTGGGAGGTGGGCAACATGGGAATCCCAGTGGGTTCCGTGTAATCTAAGCACCTCTTAAAATATATGTATATGTATATATATATATATAAAAATAACATTTTTGTAAGCAAATACACATATATGCATATATATTTATATATCATTTTGCAAATGTTTGTATGTATTGTGAGAATTTTTATTTTTACCCCCCCCAAAAAAAAGAAGCAATTGAGTGAAAATATGCTGTATCATCAAAATGTTGATGCAATTCACCAAGATGAAGTAACAATAATAAATATTTATGCACCTAACAAAATTGCTCCAAAATACATGAGGCAAACACTGGTAAACTGAATGGGAAAATAGATGTCTCTACAATAATAATTGGAGACTTCAATACAACACTCTCACTTTGGATAGAACATCTGGATGGAGGATCAATGAGGAAAAAGAGAACTTAAATAATATGATAAATGAAGTAGACCTTACAGACATATATAGAATATTACACCACAAAACAGTAGGATATATATTCTTCTCAAGTGCTCGTGGATCATTTTCAAGAGTACACCATATGTTAGGTGAAATATCAAGTCTCAATAAATTTTAAAAGCCTGAAATCATACAAAGCACTATCTCTGATCATCACGGAATGAAGCTTGAAATCAATAATAGTTAAAGAAATGGAAATCTCACAAATATTTGAGGATAACACACTTTTAAACAGTCAGTGGGTCAAAGAGGAAACTGCAAGAGAATCAGTAAATATCATGACTCAAATGAAAATAAGAACATAAGTCAAAACCTATGGGATGCAGTGAAGGCAACACTGAAAGGGAAATTTATAGCCTTAATGCTTACATTAAGAAAGAAGAAACAGCCAAAATAAAACACCTAACTGAACACCTGGAGGAACTAGAAAAGAACAATAAACTAATTCCAAAGCAAGCAGAAGGAAAGAAATAAGAACGATCAGAGCAGAAAAAAATTAGATTGAGAACAACAACAACAACAACAACAAAAATTGAGAGGATCAACAAAACCAGAAGTTGGTTCTTTGAGAAGATCAACAAAATTGACAAATCCTTAGCTAAACTGACAAAGAAAAAAAGAAGGAAGACTCAAAGAAAATCAGGAAGGGGGGACATTACAACTGATCCAACAGAAATACAAAGGATCATAAGAGGATACTATAAGTAACTGTATACCAACAAACTAGATAATGTAGATGAAATGGACAGATTCCTAGAAACACAACATACCCTGAACCTGTAAGAAATAAAAGATCTCAACCTAAAAGTCACAAGTAAAGAGATTAAAACAGTCATCACCTCCAAGAAATGAAAAGCATAGAACCAGATGGTTTCACATGTAAATTTTATCAATGATTCAAATAATAAATATGAATCTTCTTCAAACTCTACCAAAAATTGAACAGGAGGAAACACACCAGTCTCATTCTATGAAGCCAGCATCACTCTAATACCAAAACCAGGTAAAGATTCCATAAAAAAAACTTAGAAACCAATATCTCTAATGAATATAGATTACAAATCCTCAACAAAATACATGCTCATCAAAACAAACAGCACATTAAAAGAATTCTACATCATGATCAAGGGGTTTTTATCCCAGGTGTGGAAAGAGGGTTCAACAGAAAGAATGCAATCAATGTAATATGCAATGTTACTAAATCAAGGAAGAAATATCACATGATTATCTCAATTGATGCAGGAAAGGCATTGGACACAATCCAAAAGCTTTCTTGATAAAAACACTCCAAAAGAATGGAATAGAATAAAACTTTCTCAACATGATAAAGTCCATATATGAAAAACCCACAGCTAAAATTGTACTCAATGGTGAAGATTGAGTGCTTTCCCCCTGAGATCAGGAACACTGTCACCAATGTTATTCAATATTTCTTAGAAATTCTAGCTAGAGCAATTAGTCAGAAAAAGAAATAAAATGTATCCAAATAGGAAAGGAAGAAGTAAAACTTTCACTTTTCACTGATGACATGATCCTATATCTAGAAATTCCTGAAAATTCCAAAACAAAACTACTACAACTAAAAAGCAAGTTCAGCAAAGTGGCAGGATACATGTTTAAAATACAAAAATCAGTATTGTTTCTATGAGGTCAGGAAAAACATCCCATTTACAATGACAACTAAAGAATCAAATATTTAGAATTAACCTAAACTAAGGATATAAAGGAGTTGTATTGAGAAGACAACAAAACATTGCCAAAAGAAACCAAACAAGACAAATGGAAAGACATTCTGGGTTTATGGATTGGAGAAAAAATATGCTATGATGAAAATGCTACACTAATTGATATACAGATTAAATGCAATCCCTTAAAAATCCCCAAAGCCTTTTTTGCAGAATTGGGAGAGTCAATTATCAAATTAGTTTGGAATAGTAAGAGTCCCCAAATAGCCAAAAATATCTTTGAAAGAAGAAAGCAGTAGGAGGATGCTCACTTCCTGACTTTTAACTACTTAGCTACTGTAAAAACAGTAGGTGCTGGTATAAAGAGAGATTTGTTGATCAGTGGAATTGAAATGAGAGTTCAGAATTATATCCTTACATTTATGGTGAAGTAATTTTTTGAAGTAATTTTCAACTGGACCAGAACAGTCTATTCAACAAATGCTGCAGGGAGAATTGGATATCCATATCCAAAAGAAAGAAAGACGAAACCTATCTCACATTTATACAAACATTAACTCAAGATGCATCAAAGACCTAAATATAAAAGCTACAACCATAACAGTCTTAGAATAAAATGTAGGGAAACATCTTCAAGATCTTGTGGTAGGTGGTGGTTTCTTAAAATTTGCACTCAAAGTGAGAGCAATGAAAGAAAAAAAAATAGATAAATGGGGCCTCCTCACAATTAAACACTTTTGCGGTTCAAAGGGCTTTGTCATGAAAATAAAAAGGCCATGTGCTCAATGGGATTAAATTTTTGGAAACCACATATCCAATAAGGATTTGATATCCATGTTATATAAAGAGATCCTAGAACTCCACAATAAAAAGAAAACCAGACCAATTAAAATATAGACAAGAGAATGGAAAAGGCATTTTTTTCCAATGAAGAAATATAAGTGGCCAAAAATGAACATGAAAAAATGTTCATCACTAGCTATTAAGGAAATCCATATTAAAAACTACAATGAAGTATCATTTCATACCTTATTGAATGGCCAATAAATTTTTTTAAAAACAACAAGAGAATGTGGAGAAAAAGGAAGACTCTTTCACTTTTGGTGGGAATGTAGAATGGTACAGCCTCTGTGGAAAACAGTTTTGCTGTATCTCAATGAGCTGAATATAGAACTATCATATGATCCAGCAATCTCAAAACTAGAAATATATTCAGAAGAATTGAAAGCTAGGACATGAACTGACATTTGCACACCAATGTTCATAGCAGCACTATTCACAATTGCTAAAACCCAGGAAAAAAGCAAGTTTCCATCAAATGATGAATGGATAAACAAAATGTGATATATACATGCAATGCAATGCTATTCAACTGTAAGAAGAAATTACTTTGGGATGCATATGACAACATGGTGGAACATTGCAGACATATTAATAGAAATAAGCCTACACAAAAGGACAAATATTGTATGGTCTCACTAATATGAACTAAACATGATGAGGAACCTCATGAAATAAACTCTAGAGTATAGGTAACTAGAACATAGAATGTGAGTTGAGAATGGGAACAGATGTTTAATTATGTAGAATTTTTAATGAGGTTTCTTGTGAAAGTATGGAAATTAATAGAGTTGATGGTGACACATAGAGAGTATAATTAACACTGATGACTTATAAATGTGACTGTGGCTGAAAGGGGTAGTCTAGGGACATAAATGTCAATTGAAAAGAAGATAGAAGATAATCTGAGACTGTATACCATAGCGATTTTGGTGGTAGATGAAGATTGTGGTTAATAGGATAAATATAAGTAGAAGTAGAAGTCTGTTCCTTTACAAAGTATTAAGAATACGGTGACATTCAGAAAATTTACAACTAATGTAAATTATGGATTATATTTAAGAGTACTATTGAAATATTTTTGTAGCAAGGGCAAGAAGATATGTCATTGTTAAGGGTCAAAAAGAGTGGCATATAAGAGGTTATAAAATGTTTCCTTTTGGAATAATGAAAACATTCTAAACTTGAGTGAGGTGATGACAGCACAACTTGTGATAAATATGTGAGCTATTGATTATGCACTGTGAATTGCTTGTAAAAGGCATGGGATACAGTGAATCCTGTGGTAGAAGATGGACTGTGGTTAAGAGAAAATTATGAAAATTATCTCACATAAACTATAACAAATATATAATACTAAAACAAGGTGTTAATAATAGCTTGGTTTGGGGGGAAAATATACCAAATGTAAGATAAAGACTATATTTAGTAATAATTTTTTATTATGCCCTTTCATTATTTGTAACATGTGTTTCACAACAATGCAATGTTTTGCTGGAGAGGTGATGTATGTGTGTCCAGTATGAAGTTACGCATGATGGTTTTGTAAGTTCACAACATTTTCCATATATGGATTGTTTATGTATATTCATGTATGAATGATATACTTCAATAAATATCTTTAAATTGAAAAACAGAAAGCACAATGAGATACTACTTCACACCCAGTAGGATGGCTAGAAACAAAAAGTCAGGTACAAGTATTGATAAAGTTGTGGAAATATCATAACTTTCCAACACTGTTCATGGGAAATAAAATGTTGATATCAGTTTTGAAAAGAGGGTGAAAGCTCCTTAAATAATTAAACATACTTTGCATATGGCCCAGCAATTCCATTCCTCATTATACATGCAAGATAATTGAAAACATATGTCTAGACAGAATCTTGTACATTAATGTTTATAGTAACAATTTTCATAATAGCTCAGATGTGTAAACAACCAAAATAGCCATCATTGGAAAAGTGGATACACAAAATGTGGTACAGCCACACAGTGGAATATATTTTGCTCATAAATTGAATATTCTAACATTTATTGTGGTAATGG
>JAKSZT010035385.1:137661-173712 GCA_026826555.1 Tolypeutes matacus | reverse complement strand
CTGTTCTTCTAAATATATTCCTAGCAGTGGGGTGGATGGATCATATGTTAGTTTGATTTACTTTTCTGAAGAACTGCTAGGACATTTTTCTGAGAGGTTGCAAGATTTTTCACTCCCACCTATAGTGAAGGAGTATTCCTATTTTGCCACATCCTCTCCAGGACTTGTACTAATCTGTCCTTTTAATAATGGCTATTCTGCATGGTGTGAGATATCACATTGTAGATTTGATTTGCATTTCTCTAATAGCTAGTGATGTTGAACATCTTTTCATGTGTCTTTTGTCCACTTCAGAAAAATGCCTATTAAATTGTTTGCACTATTTTTAGTTGTTTCATTTGTGGTAGTCTCATTTGTTCAATTTTTTTTTTCTCATGCTTTTGTGTAAGGTCCAAGAAACCACCACCAACCACAAGATATTGAAGATGTTTCCCTACATTTTCTTCTAGGAGTTTTATGGTTCTAGATTTATAATTAGATCCTTGATACATTTGGAGTTAATTTTTATATAAGATGTGAGATAAGGGTCCTCTTCCTTTTAGATATGGATATCCAGTTTTCCCAGCATCATTTCCTGAATAGGCTGTTCTGACTCAGCTGAGTGGGTTTGACAGCCTTGTCAAAACTCACTTGACCATATATTGTGGGTCTATTTCCAAACTCTCAATTTGTTTCCACTGGACAAACTGTCATTTTGCTAGTACCATTCTGTTTTTACCACTGTAGCTATATAATATGCTCTAAAGTCTGGAAGTGAGAGTATGTTTTTGGCTATTCTTGGGCCCTTAGCCTTCCAGATATATTTGATAATTGGCTTTTCCATTTCTACAAAGGAAGATATTGGAATTTTTATCAGGATTGCATTAAATCTGTAGATCAGTTTGGATAGAATTGATACCTAAATGATATTTAGTCTTCTAATCCATAAACACAGAATATCCTTCCATTTACTTAGATCACTGTTGTTTTCTTTTAGCAATTTTTCATAGTTTTTTGAATACAAGTCCTTTATGTTCTTAGTTAAATTTATTCTTAAATATTTTATTCTTTCAGTCACCATTGAAAATCTAATTTGAGTCACTCTGTTTATGAAGAGAATACACAGCATTTTCCTCTCAAAGCAGAATCTAATTCTTAGTGTGGCTTTATGCAATATGACTATATAATGCACTAAGCTTGGTACTTAGTGAGATTTTATCCTTCAGAAATGTCTTGCAGGGAGGTTGGGCACAAATTTCCCCCTTATATCACATTTTTTTAAATTTCTAAATCACAAATACTCTAAAACTACTAAGTAACAACCACCCCCTGCATTCCCTGATATTTCCATTCTTTTTACACCTGTATGAATTTGCTGTGTTTAGAGATTTTATATCGGTGAAATAATACAGAATTTGTCCTCATGAGCCTTCCTTATTTCACTCAGCATAATGTTTTCAAGGATTATTGATATTACAGCCTGTCTCAGAACTTAATTCCTACCTACAGATGAAGTATATTTCATTTTGTTTGTTCCACATTTTATTTATTCATTTATATGTTGATGAACACTTAGGTTCTTTCTCCTTTTGCTATTATGAATTATATTTCCATGAATATTGTTGTACAAGTATCTGTTTGAGACCCTGTTTTATATTTCTTTAGATATATAATGTATTAGACAAGGTTCTCTAGGGAAACAGAATCAATAAGAGATATCTGTCAATAGTATGAGATTTAATGAGTCTCTCACATGACCCCCAGGATACACAACTCCAGGTTCTGCAGGCAGGCTGCAAAGCAGGGGCTCTGATGAAATTCCAGTAAAGGTACTTGATGAGTTTCTGTGAGGTATTGGCTGTCCAAAGATGAGCTGGAAAATTCTCTCTGAATGCTGAAAACACTTCCCCTTATAAGGCATTCAATTGATTGAGTAAAGTGTCACTCATTGCTAATGGCAATCTTCTTGGTTGATGTAAATGTAATCAGCAATCTATGCAGTAAAATCACTGGTGACTATAGTCTATAAATATCCTTTTATTACAATTAGCCCAGTGCTTGCTTGACCAAACAACTGGGCAGAATTACCTGGCCAAGTTGACACATTAGCCTAACCTTCACAGTTCACCCCTTCTCAACACAGCAACCATACACATTACCTTAAAGCTTCCTTGGTCTCTAAGTATAAACCATAACTGACAAGCATATATATATATTTCCACATAACAATGTTCAAATCTCTTGCATACAACTGGAAAGGTATTAAATCCCTACAGAATATGGTGCAAGTCCTTCATTAATACACACTCTTAAACTTGACATTCTTAAATATTATAGCTTGAAACTAATGCACCTTGTCATATGATAAGGGAAAATGTTAGGGAAGAAAACAAAGAAAGTTGTTTTGTGTACATATACTGTCATAATTTAAAAAGGAAGAAATATTCATGACAATTACAGTCCTCATTTCTATAACTGGTCATGTGGTCACAGTTCATATTTATCACAACTGTCTTACACTACCCATTCCATGTTCCAATTACCCCCTACAAGCACTTCAGCTGGCCGTGGTTCTTTGCCTGGGGTAGGGTGACCCAAACTGTCATTCCTGAAGACTCTGGGCCATTGTCAGTCCTAATTGGATTGGGTTGTTGCAATTTCCCATTGACTTTAGTTACAGGGCATGGCAGTACTAGGAGATGCCCTAGAGAATCTACTGTATTCCAGATAAACTCTCTTTCATCCCCATTATGTAGATGCAGTCCTGTTTCCCCTTGAGAGTCAGGATCAATCACCACAGCCAGCACAGTAATTCTCTTCTTTGCCTGTTGATTCACAGGTAAGAGGAGTCCAAAGTTGCCAGGTGGCAATCTTAACTTCCAGTTCAATGGAATCAGTGTTGAATTCCTTGGTGGAAGCAATCCTCCTTTTGAGACCAAATCTGTAGATGAGTAGATCTTAAAGTTGCAGGACCCAAAAGCAAAATTTTCCTAGTGGGTCACTAGGTATAATAGCGAGTGATGCCACTCCCATTTCCACCCCTTGATTTCTGGACCCATGAATCCTGTTTATGGTAGAAACAGCACCATAGAGTGGATGCTGATTAAGAACATACATAACTGTGGTCTATGGTTGGTGGCAAGGCTCCAGAATGTGTAAGTTCATTGAGGGTGGTGGGCCACACTGTGGGAGATGTTTGTGTGGGATGTGGTGGGAGGTGTGGGAGGTGGGCAACATGGGAATCCCAGTGGGTTCCATGTAATATTTTGGGTAATCTAAGCACCTCTTAAAATATATGTATATATATATATAAATAACATTTTTGTAAACAAATACACATATATGCATATATATTTATATATCATTTTGCAAATGTTTGTATGTATTGTGAGAATTTTGATTTTTACCCATAATAAAAAAAAAAAAAAAGAACATACATGGCCTCCTGGAGGACATTGCCCCAGCCCTGCAAGGTATTGCCACATAGTTGGCACCATAATTGAGTCTTCAAAAGGCCATGGCACCATTCTATCAATCCAGCTGCTTCAGGGTGATGGCGAACATGGTTAGAGTGGTGAATTCCAAGGGAATTCTTGCCCATCATTTGCTGTGAAATTGGTTCCTCAGTCAGACACATATAACTAGGAAAGGAATACCCATTTTAAAAATAGTAATCATCCTTATGTGTGTGAAGTGGTAACATGTTGTGGTTTTGTTTTCCCTAATGGCTAATGATGTTGAGCACCCTTTCATGGTTTTTTTGGGGATTTATATATTATCTTAGGAGAAATGTTTCTTCAAACTTTTCAGTATTTTTAATTGGGTTGTTTTCTTTATGTTGCTGAATTGTAAGAGTACTTTCCATATTCTGAATATATATTTTGCAAGCATTTTCCCCATTCTAAAAGTTGTCTTTTTATTTTCTTGATAATGCCCTTTGATGTATAAAAGTATTTATCTTGATGAAGTCCTTTATTTTTTGTTGTTGTGCATGTTTTTGGTTCCATATTCAAGACTCACTGTCAAATCCATGGTTGTGAAGGTTTACACCTGTTTTTTTTTCTAAGTGCTTTTTAGATTGATCTTTTATATTTAGTCCTTGATCCATTTTGATTTAATTTTCTTCAAGGTGTGATGTAGAGAACAAAGTTCATTCTTTAACATGTGGACATCAAGTTTCCTCAGCACCATTTATTGTGTTACAATTCATTCGCATAAATAATGTACTTGGAGCTCTTGAGGAAAATCATTTGGCCACAAATGATTTGATTCAATTCTAGAAAGTAAAATCAATTCCATTGCTCTATATGTCTCTCTTTTCATAAGTACCACAGAGTTTTGATTGCTATTGCATTTTAGTAATTTTTGAAATTGAAAAGCATATTTCCAAATTTGTCCTTTAACAGTATTGCTTAATCTACAATGGACAAGTTGTGATACCATATGAATTTGAGGATTAGCCTTTCCCTTACTCCAATGAAAATCTCATGAAATTTTGATTAATTATTATTTTTAATTTGTAGATTTATCTGGGGAGTATTGGCATCATAAGACTATTAAGTTTTCCAATCCAAAAACATAGATATCTTGCATTTATTTATCTTTAATTTAATTTTTCCAGCATAAGTTCCTTTACTTTCTTGGTTAAATTTATTCCTAGATATGCTACTTTTTAGATACTATTGTAGCTGAAATTTAATTTCCATTTCACATTGTTCATTGCTGGCATATAGAAACACAACCAATTTGGTGTCTTAATCTTGTGTCCTGCAAATTTGCTGAGATGGTTTAATAACATGTGATTTCTTTCCATTCATTTAGAAATTTAAAATAATTTATTCATGGTAGCATAATACCTAGCAACTAAATAGTTTAATTGCACATTCTGGAATATTAGTAAATGTGGTTTGATCTTCATTTTACCTTTGGATATTTAGCAAAGTAATTATTCCAAATACCTTCCTTCATAATTACTGTGATGGATAAAATCTTTTCTTACTTTATATACCAAGACATCCAATATGGCAAGGTTTTTGGAGACTGTCATTGATTTGTATTCATCTTCTTTTTACCTTTTTTGGAACAAAAATGTCTAAAAGGGACTTTTTCCTGTTATTTTATTAATATATATATATTTTAAAAGATGCTTAGATTACATAAATGTTACACAAAAATTAAAGGGATTCCCATGTTCCCCACCTCCCACAACTCCCAGAACATTCCACATAACATCTTTCATTAGTGTGGCACATCAACTGCAATGGATATACACATCCTGGGGCTTTGCCACTAAGCATGTACCATAGTTCACATTGTAGACCACACTCTCTCCCACACAGTTCTGCATGGTATATGCTGATGTAAAATGACCTATATCTGTCATTGTAATATCACTCAGGATAATTCCCAAGTCCTGAAAAAGCCCCTGTAAACAAGTGCTTTTCCCTTCCCTTCCCTGAAATCATCTAGGGGCCACTGGCTCCACCTCACTGTTATAATTTGAAAAGGGATTTTTAATAACAAACCCTGTCAGTGAACCATCAGGCACAATTGCAATAAATCTGGGTGAGTCTAAAGAAAATGCTTTCTAGTTTTATTTCATATAAAATATTCAAACTATTTGTTACGTAATGGAGAAACTGATAGCAATGGACAACTGTATAGTGGAAACCATATGACAGGTAATATTCACTCCCCATGGGAAGGGAAACTTTATTCTAAAGAAATGGAGGTAGAATCTGAGAGAAGTTGTGGTGTTCAAGTAGAGGGCCTGTCTTCTACAATGATGGTTAGGAATATGTGTCAACTTGGCCAGATAATGGGGCCCAGTTGTTTGGTCAAGCAAGTACTGGCCAAATTTTAATGTGAGGATATTTCATGGACTTAAATCAGTGAGATAATTGCACTTATGCCTGATTTTTTTTTAAATCTACTATTAACTGAGGAGATTGTCTTCAGCAATGAGAGATATTTCATCCAATCAGATGAAGGCCTTAAAATGAGAAGCAATTTTGGTAGTCATAGAGCAAATTCACATTTCTACTGGAGACAGACAGCTTCACTTGGAGTACACATAGAGGAACTTCATCCGAGTTCCTGACTAACAGCCTGCCTAATGAAATTTGGACTTGTGCATCCCCACAGTTGTGAGTTGTGTGAGATAATTTTATAAAATGTCATTTATTTACAGTTATTGCTTGTCAGTTCCATTTCCCTAGAAAGCCCTATTACAGCTTGATATAGGGAGAGATTTTTGAGAAATAGAATCATAAAATTGGAATATCAGAATTCATATGGGGGTTGACAATTGACTTTTTCTCTGATTAGAATCAAAAGCACTATGAGCGCATTTCCAATAATCAAGAGGTTGTGAAGTTAAAAAGTACAATGATGTTGACTGATTGTTCATAAATACACTGGATACAATTATAAAAGAAAGGGATAAGATGAAGGCTTCAAAGTTTCAACTAAAGCTCCACATGAAGGATGTATATTTCTATGTGTGCCTTGAAAGAAAATCTTGTTTCCTGTTTCCAAAGATTTCAGATCTCTGCAAACCAGATTCAGAGTCTCCTTGCACAGCTGTAGCAGCATTACAACAAGAATTAAAATCTCAACCTTACAGATTGTTGTAAAAGTGAGGGCATTGAAGGGAAAAGAATGAAATCCTGAAAATTTGAATGGAGACATATGGGTTGACAATGATAGGAGTGAGGACATTGAAACCCTAAATTCTGCTGAGTTTTGGCCAGATAAACCTGTATTGATCTGCCCTGAGGAAATAACTTTCGGGCCTCCAGTATACCTGGATGAAACATGTTCCCAAACTTCAGTCTGACCCCAAGAAGTCTGGCATGCAACCTCCACTAGAAGAGATTCATCCTGTCTCAACTGGTAAAAGTATAATGAAATGCCCTGAGGTAATTGGCTGGCTAGACACTTTTAATCCTTCACATTACCACCTCGACCACCCCTCTTTTCTTCCAGACCTACAACTAAACTAAATTCCCAACAAGCCCCCAAAGTTGAAGTAAAATTGTGAACCCTATGACTTGGGAATCATCCTGAATGACATTGCAATGACAGATATAGGACATTTTATATCATCACATAACAGACAGAACTGTGTGGGAAGGAGTGTAGACTACAATATGAACTATGGTCCATGCTTAATGGCAAAGCCTCAAGATGCATTTATCAATTCCATTGAATGTGCCACACTAATGAAGGATGTTTATGTGGGAGAGTGTGGGAGGTGAGGGGAGTGGAGCATATGTGAATCCCTATATTTCGTGTAACACTTATGTAACCAAGTGTGAATAATGTGGGAGGAGGGGGCCAAGATGGCGTTAGTGTAGGAGGGCACACACTGCAAGCTCCTAGAGCAACGTTGATTGTGGACGGCGTGCTGCCCAGGGGTCTGTGTTGTGCACGCGTGGAGTGAGAAGCTTGGGACATATATCTGCGTGGATCAACGGCATGGACGGAACGGTAGAGATATGTGAGTTTTAAGGCTCCCTGTGGTGTTTGGCACAGATGGCTGAGCCCCGCGGTTAGGGAGGAAAAATAAAATAAAATAAAATGGCCATTTGGAGCCGCGAGCAGGCGAAAAAGTTTTATTATCTGGGGATCTGGTTGTCTGGCGCCCCTTGAACCTTGTGTGAACAGAACAAACGAGCTAATTAACACCCGGTGAACCGGAGGGGGGATTCTAGTTGGGGAACGGAGCTGATTTCCCTAGCCCCCCAGAGATAAGACCCGGGCTGCTGCAGAGCCAGAAAGAAGGGACACTTCCCAAAACAGGGAGGGTTCTGCTAGAGGACAGGGAAGAGTATTTTTTATTTTTAGACATCGATCTGGCTGCCTGCACCGCCCCATAGCTTTGGGGAGCAGATAAGCCAACCTGAAGCAGCATTAGGCTGAGAGCAGACATGAATCTGCACTCAAACTGATTTAAATAGCAGCCCGGTGATGCTCGAGCTTGGCTCCAGAAGGGGCGGAATTGGCCCTCTTTAGCACTCCTCACTGACTAACAACAGAGCTACAGCAAACCTGGGGAGTCTGGAAAGTGGGACGTGCTTGATTAGTTTCCACGGGCCCAGCTAGGGTCCATTCCATAAGGGGGTTGGTCTAGAGGAGGAATTATTTTGGGTCCTGCATTTAGCTAAAAAAATTAAAATTAAAAAAAAAGTGAGGACACCTCAACAAATGAAAAATAAATTCTTTTTAATTTAGTTTAATAGCTAAAAGCTGCTTCAGGACCTGCATATAGAACCCTGTGGGGAAATTGATTGATAAACACAAGTAGGCAGGAAGGATCCACGTGGACCCTAGGGGAATCATTGACCCCCTCTTAGCTCCGTTTGACTGCTTGCCTGTGTGGATCTTTGGTTTCTCTCTGTTACTTTCTGGTCTATTGCTATTATTCCCGTTTTCCTCCCCCCTTCCTTTTTCTTCTTCTTCTTTTTTTTTTTAATAGGTGCTGCCAGCTGGTCGCTTATTTGCTGGGCTTCTTATTCAGTAATTTCCCACTCGCTGTATATATTGATTCTGTATTACAAACTATCGCTTATCCTTCCTGCATGTTTCTGCCTTGTGTTTTCTGTTGTGGCTCTTAGAGACAATACTTTTTCATAGGCTCACAACTTAAGGGTATCAATTTCTATCCCAAATATTTTGTTTTCTTCTTCTTCTTTTTTCTATTTTTTTTTAATTGGTATTAACTTTTTCCTTTCAGAACTTTCTCTCCTATTTCTCTCCCTCCTCATAATTCTAGCCTTCTAAATCACTATCTATATATATTCCTCCATGTGTTTTCCCAGTCCATTGTAGGAACTACATATTTTTTCCTAGTACTCTACACTGCCTACACAAGTTAAATATTCATCTCATTAAGTCTCATTTTGCCCCTCTTCTAAGGAAAAAACAAAGGAGAGAGAGTTGGAGGAGAGTTTAAAAAAAACTGAAAAGTCAAAAAGAGAACCAAAACAACATATGACATACATGAACCCAAAGAAAAAATGACTGAACTAAGAAATTCATTATGAGTAATAACAATGAATGTTAATAAATTAAATTCATCAATCAAAAGGCACAGATTGTCAGAATGGATAAGAAAATATGATCCATCTATATGCAGTCTACAAGAAACCCACCTTTAACCCAGAGATTCAAGGAGGCTGAAAGTGAATGGCTGGAAAACCATTTTACAAGCTAACAATAGCCAAAAAAGGGCAGGAGTGGCTATTCTAATATCAGACAAATTAGACTTTAAATGCAAAACTATTGTAAGAGACAAAGATGGACACTACATATTAGTAAAAGGAGTAATCTCTCAAGAAGAGAGAACAATCATCAACATTTATGCACCTAATCGCGGTGCCTCAAAATACATGAGGCAAAATCTGGAAAAACTAAGGAGAAATAAATTCCTCTACAATTATAGCAGGGGACTTCAACACACCAGTATCATCATTAGACAGAACATCTGGGCAGAGAATCAATAAAGAAACTAAGGCAATCAACAATACATTAGAAGACTTGGACTTAATAGACATATACAGAACACTACACCCAAATACAGCGCGATTTACATTCTTCTCGAGTGCACATGGAACATACTCCAAAATAGACCACATGTTAGGCCACAAAATAACACTCAATGAATTCAGAAAGATTGAGATTATACAAAGTAATTTCTCTGACCACAACGGAATGAAGTTGGAAATCAATAAGGGCCAGAGAAACAGGTTAGGCACAAGGATATGAAAGTTAAACAACACACTCCTAGACAAAGAGTGGGTTAAAGAGGAAATTTCAAAAGAAATCAGTAACTACCTTGAACCTAATGAAAACGACAACACAACATATCAAAACCTATGGGATGCAGCGAAAGCAGTCCTGAGAGGGACGTTCATAGCCATAAATTCATATATAAAAAAAGAAGAAAGAGCTAAAATTGAAGACCTAAGTGCACACTTGGAAGAATTGGAAAAACAACAACAAACTAAACCTAAAGGAAGTAGAAAGAAGGAAATAACAAAGATTAGAGCAGAACTAAATGAAATAGAGAATAAGAAAGCACTGGAAACAATAAACAAAACCAAAAGCTGGTTCTTAGAGAATATCAACAAAATTGACAAACCCTTAGCCAGACTAACAAAGAAAAAGAGAGAACAGATGTAAATACATAAAATAAGGAATGAGCAAGGTGATATCACTACTGACCCCACAGAAATAAAGAGTATCATAAGAGGATACTTTGAAAAATTATAAGCCAAGAAGAATGACAATTTAAAGGAAATAGACAAGTTTCTAGAAACCCACAAACAGCTGACATTGATGAAAGAAGAAATAGATGAACTCAGCAGTCCAATTACAAGTAAAGAGATAGACTCAGTCATTAAAAAACCTCCCAACTAAGAAGAGTCGACGACCAGATGGCTTCACAGCTGAATTCTACCAAACATTTCAGAAAGAGCTAACACCACTTCTACTTAAGCTCTTCCAAAAAATAGAAGTAGTAGGCATATTACCTAACTCATTCTATGATGCCAATATTACCCTAATACCAAAACCAAATAAAGATACCACAAGAAAGGAAAATTACAGACCAATTTCTCTAATGAACCTAGATGCTAATATCCTTAACAAAATACTTGCTAATCACTTTCAACAACATATCAAAAGGATTATACACCATGACCAAGTGGGTTTCATCCCGGGTATGCAAGGATGGTTCAATATAAGAAAATCAATCAATGTAATACACCACATAAAGAGATTGAAAGAAAAAAATCACATGATCTTCTCTGTAGATGCAGAAAAAGCATTTGACAAAATACAGCACTCTTTCCTCATAAAAACACTACAAAAGATAGGAATAGATGGAAACTTTCTAAAATTGATAAAGGGTATATTTGAAAAACCCAAAGCTAATATCTTTTTCAACAGTGAAATCCTAAAAGCCTTCCCTCTGAGATCGGGAACAAGACAAGGATGCCCACTATCACCACTCCTATTTAACATTGTCTTAGAAGTACTTGCACGAGCACTGAGACAAGAAAAGGACATAAAAGGCATCCAGATTGGAAAAGAAGAAGTAAAAATTTCATTATTTGCAGATGACATGATCCTATACATAGAAAGCCCTGAGAAATCTACAAGGCTTCTAGAAATTATAAAGGAGTTCAGTAATGTTGCAGGCTATAAGATCAACACTCAAAAATCAGTAGCATTTCTGTACACCAATAACCAGCAAACTGAGGAGGAAATCAGGAAAAAAAATACCATTTACAATAGTAAACAAAAGAATCAAATACCTAGGAATAAATTTAACTAAAGATGTAAAGGATTTATATACAGAAAACTACACAACACTGTTAAAGGAAATCAAAGAAGACCTAAATAAATGGAAAAATATTCCCTGTTCATGGATTGGAAGACTAAACATCATCAAGATATCTATCCTACCCAAACTAATCTACAGATTTAATGCAATCCCAATAAAAGTCAACACTATATTCTTTAAGGAACTGGAAAAACTAACCACAAAATATATTTGGAGAGGCAAGAGGCCCCGAATTGCCAAAGATATATTTAAAAAGAAAAATGAAGTTGGAGGTATCACATTACCTGACTTTAAAACATACTACAAAGCTACAGTGATCAAAACTGCATGGTATTGGAACAAGTATAGACATACTGACCAATGGAACCGAATTGAGAGTTCTGATATAGATCCTCGCATATATAGTCATTTGATATTTGACAAGGCCACAAAGCCCACTCATTTGGGAGAGAATGGCCTCTTTAACAAGTGGTGCTTGGAGAACTGGATATCCATATCCAAAAGAATGAGAGAAGAATACCATTTCACACCTTATACAAAAATCATCTCAAGATGGATTAAAGAGGGAAGAGGCTGAGGCTCAATCAGTAGGGCTCCCGTTTACCATATGGGAGGCCCTGGTTCGGTTCCCGGGGCCTCCTAGTGAAGGCAAGCCCGCCCGCATGCATGGTTAGCTGACCCAACGAGCTCAAGCAGCAAGGGGGGTATAAATGAATAAGTAAATAAAATCTTAAAAAAAAAAAATAACAGCACAAAACCGTTAAAAAAAAAAAAAGGTGGATCAAAGATCTAAATATAAGAGCCAAAACCATTAAGACCTTGGAAGATAATGTAGGGAAGCATCTACAGGACCTTGTAATAGGAAATGGTTTCATGAACTTCAAAGCCAAAGCACGAGCAGGAAGAGAAAAAACATAAATGGGATCTCCTCAAAATTAAAAACTTCTGCACCTCAAAGGATGTTATTAAGAAAATAAAAGGGCAGCCTAACCAATGGGAAAAAATATTCGGCAACCATATATCTGATAGGAGCCTAATATCCTGCATATATAAAGAAATCCTACACCTTGAAAATAAAAGAACAAACAACCCATTTAAAAAATAGGCAAGTGACGTGAAAGGACACTTCTCCAAGGAAGAAATACAAATGGCTAAAAAGCATATGAAAAAAATGCTCAACATCGCTTGCTAACAGGGAAATGCAAATCAAAACTACAATGAGATACCATCTTACACCCATCAGAATGGCAGCTATTAAAAAAACAGGAGACACTAAATGTTGGAGAGGATGTGGAGGAATAGGAACCCTCATCCACTGCTGGTGGGACTGCAATATGGTCCAGCCACTGCGGAGGACAGTTTGGCGGTTCCTCAGAAACCTCGCAATAGATCTTCCGTATGATCCAGCAATTCCACTGCTGGGTATATACCCAGAAGAACTGAAAGCAAAGACACGAATAGATATATGCACACCAATGTTCATAGCGGCATTGTTCACCTTTTCCAAAATTTGGAATCAGCCCCGGTGCCCATCAACAGATGAAAGGATAAGCAAAATGTGGTACATACTTACAATGGAATATTACTCAGCTCTAAGAAGGAACAAAGTGCTAACACATGGAATAACATGGATGAATCTTGAAGACCCTATGTTGAGTGAAGCAAGCCAGGCACTGAAGGATGAACAGTATATGACCTCACTGATCTGAACTGAGGAAAGTGAGCAGTCTCTGAGAACCATTGTCTGAAAGATAGGTTAACAAAGGAGAGTAAGAGAAGAGCAGGCTTTTGAGCCATCACCCATATGGACATAAACTATGGTAAAGGGATAGAGTGCAGTTGCATGTTGGGGGATGGGGCAGATGAGTGGTGGTGATCCTGATTTTGGTGGTGCAGCACTGGCGGGTGGGTGGATTAGGAAGGGCAGGTTCAAATCCCCAGGGCATGTAACTGTGAATCTTGATATTCCATGGGTCAGGATAGGGTCATATCATGGGCCCTAGGGGGCTGGGGGGAAGGGAACAGTCAAGATCTAATGGGGTGTTTGGTGGTCATGGGGAAGGTTTTTCATTACCTTAAAGTATTGGACACAGGACATGGTAAATATCATCAAAATTATTAACTCTGTCATCTAAATTGTAAACTATACTGTAAATCATTGACAATGTTTAGTTGCTATGTTTTGCTATCTGTATAACAGTTATAACAATGCTAACATTCAAAAAAAGGGGGGGGGGAGGTTAATATGGGGATGGGAAGGGTGGGTGGTTTGGTATCTGGGAGTCTCCAGCACTCCGTGTGTGACTTTGATGTGACCTAAAACTTCTTTGAAAATCAAATGAAACATTGGGAGGCAGTGGGGATTGGCAGGGGGGAAGGTGTCATGGCACACAGGACATCTGATGACACAGTGATAAAAGGAAGGAAAGGAAAAAAAAGAGAAAGGAAAAAAAAATGAAGATATATAGATATATATATATATACATATTTAAAGGCATTTCCTTTGCCTTTTTGCCCATTTTTTGAATGTCCCAATCCGCTAATTATATTTTATATTGTTTTGTTTTTCGTTTGATTATGTGTTTTTTTTCCTTTCTCTTTTTTTTTTTTTTTTTTTTCGTCCTGAGTTTCCTTATGTTTGTCTCTTGCATGTAAGCTTGTCATACTTGTTGCTTTTTCCTAGTAGGTGTATTTGATTATTTTATGGACTATATATTCGTGGAGGATCTGGATCACAGAAGGGTTACAATGGGTACTGCAGGGGATTATTGGTGGGGGGTGGCTGGGAGGGGGGTTTCATGGGAATTAGTTCATCCAAATATATAAAATCGTTCAAAGGATCAAAAGATGGAGCATGGTCGTGATGGGTGGACAATCACACAATAAATGAGGGAATCTGAATTCCTAGCCTGGAGAGCTGTGCCACAGTCTCCAAGGAAGCAGCAGTAGTCCTCTGAGTGTAGGGACAGTCTCTGTCAAAAGAGAATGACCCACTGATGTGTTCTTTTTATTGATGACTACCCTTGTGAGTCTCTGCTCTTATACCTGAGACTTAGCCTGCAGTTGTGGGGTGCCTAAGGGTTGCCACCTGGGAGCCTCCTTGTTGCCCAAAAGTGGCCTCTCTCTAAACCAACCTCAGCATATGATTGCATTACTTTCCCCCAACATGGGACATGACTCCTGGGGATGAGCCTCCCTGGCAACGAGGGATTAATACCAAGTGCCAACCAGCAACACCACTGTAAAAAGACCTTGAATTAAAGGGCGAAAAGGTAAAGACAAATGAGTTCAAGTGGCTAAGAGACTTCAAAGAGAGTCAGGAGGTCATCCCAGTGGTAACTCTTACGCACACCTCAGTAGGAGCTCATAGAACATCTAAGAGCCTATCACCCCACACAGAGGGGCTCCTGAGAGCTCTGGAGACACCCAGGTCCTATATAAGTGGGGATAGACCCAGAGACTGGTGCCTTATCAGTGGGTTCTATTTTGGAATCTGTGCTCCTGAGAGTGACAGAATTGGACTCAAATGGGTCCTCCCTGCACATGGTTCATCAGCCCCTTCTACCCAAACCTATATGTGATGCAGACGTTTTTAGGTATACTTCCCGAGACTGGAGCCTCTGGCCTACCTATGTGCAAGGTGTGCATGGAATCTCGGTGGAGCTGCAACTCCTACCCTACAGTTCAATGGACTCATCCAAGTTACCTGGCGAGGAGACAACGATGGGCAGTTGCCATCCCAGGGAATGGAGAGGGCCTGCATCTGCAGGCAGGATCATCCCACCCACCATATCCATGGGATATAAGCTCTATCTCACTTGGAGGTGGAGTGGACATCACCATCCCAGTCCCCTCAGGATTAGGGGAAGAACTATGGACTAGAGTGGACTTGATGGTATTCTGTTGTTCACATATGGTGATTCTAGCAATGGAAGAAATTATAACAATGAGGTGGAGCCAGTGGCCAATTTTGGGGCAGGGAGGGGACAAACAATTGAAATACAGGGTCTTCTTTGGGATTTGGAGGTTGTCCTGAGTACCTTTGTGGCAACGGATGTAGGCCATTTTAAGTCAGCAGACACCACTCGGAACTGTGTGGGAGAGAGTGTTGTCTATGGTGTGAACTGTGGTGTATGGTTGGTGGCAAGGCCCCAGGATGTGTAAGTCCATTGAGGGTGGTGAGCCACACTTGTGGGAGATGTTTGTGTGGGATGAAGTGGGAGGTGTGGGAGGTGGGCAACATGGGAATCCCAGTGGGTTCCGTGTAATATTTTGGGTATCTAAGCACCTCTTAAAATATATTTATATATATACATAAATAACATTTTTGTAAGCAAATGCCCATATATGCATATATATTTATATATCATTTTGCAAATGTTGGTATGTATTGTGAAAATTTTTATTTTTACCCACAATAAAAAAAAAAAAAAGAAAAGTCAAAAAAAAAGTGTGACCCCTGAGGAAATATACAATATTCCCAAAGAATTGCATGGGTTTTAAAATTTATGTAGACAGAAATCTGGGAAATACATGTGGGAATGTATATTAATGATGCGAATAAATGGAGGGAGGAATATAAAGTTGGATCCGCTGAATTTATTTATATGGGCCCACTAAGCAGAGATTTTTTATTCAGTTTTGAAAATTGCAGGTGTTAGAAATGGCTTTAATAGTTTCAAACTGTTAAACACTTTTAATTAGGTTGCTTTAGGGAGTTTGATGGTACTTTCAGTGAGGCATGACCCAGGATGGCTCTCTACCTTATTGCTACATCTTATTTAAATTGAGAATATGCAGAGACATACCGAGAGAAAGACAGTGACCATCTTGACCCTGTTATGTGAGAGGAGATCACCTGCAGGCTCAGATAGTCAAAGGAGTCCCAAAAAGCTGAGAGAGATCCCAGAGGCTAGAGGCTGTGTATGCTGTAAATCAGCAGAGCACAAAGACACAGAAAGATTCCTCTAGGAATCTAGGCCTATAGAGTAGCAAAAGTCTGAAGAGTTGAGCCCTGCCATATGCTTACTCACCAACAGCTGATTTTGAACAGAAACCATGCTGGAAGAGAAGGTAGAGACCCAGACTGGGAGCCACCATCTTGCCTTAACAGGTGGCAGCAGTCCAGGATCTGCTAACAGCTGACCTTTGGTGAGAAACTATCTCTGATGATGCCTTGATTATGAGATTTTCACAAAGCAGAACTGTAAGATATTATCCCAAAATATATTCTGTATATAAATGCCAATCCATTTCTGGTATTTTTGTATTAGTACCATTGGCAGACTAATATCTATAAAGAAAAGCATGGGCCAAGACCATTTCACCACTGAAGTCTTCCAACATTCAAAGAAGAATCAATACCAATTTTTCACAAACAATTCCAATAAATAGAAGTGGAGGGAACACCTTCTAATTCATTCATCAAAAATTAAATGAATGTTCCTATAATATAAAAATTATACCAATATGTGACAAAACTCATATTTCTTATTAATATAGATGCAAATATTCTCAACAAAATACTAACAAATTGAATCCTACAACATATAAAAAGAACTACATGTCATGACAAGTGGTGTTTATCCCAGTGATACAATGATGGTGCAACATACAAAAATCAATCAATGTAATACATCTTATCAATAGAATAAAAGAGTTATTACATGATCATCTCAATAATGCAGAAATTATTTGTCAAAATCAAAACCTTTTCATGTGAGGTATACTCAACAAACTAGGAATATCTGGGAATTTTCTCATTTATAGTCAACTTCAAAACACCATAGTTTATATCATACATAATGGTGAAATACTGAATGATTTCCTTCACGATTAGGAACAAGGCCAAATGTTTGTTTTACCACTTTTATTCAACATTTTAGTGGAGGTTTTAATCAGAGCACTCAGGCAAGTAAAAGAAGCAACTACTATCCAAACTTGAAAGGTGGTAGAAAACTTTTTCTATTCAGAAACAGTATATTAGAGAGAACTCAAGTATCACCAGCAGTCAAAGCTTAAGCATGAAGGCCACAAGAGGCTGTGCCCACAAAGCAGCTCAAGACTGAAGAGCTGAGCCAGATACATGA
Organism: Tolypeutes matacus; assembly: GCA_026826555.1. Classification (NCBI taxonomy): domain Eukaryota; kingdom Metazoa; phylum Chordata; class Mammalia; order Cingulata; family Chlamyphoridae; genus Tolypeutes; species Tolypeutes matacus. The sequence goes on along the minus strand of JAKSZT010035385.1, from coordinate 156,294 downwards.
TAGGCCACAGCTGAACTTGAGAAGATAGCAGATCAGCTGAAATTGAAAGAGGACACCTGGAAAGAGACAAGCCCTATGCCTGGTTACCCACTACTTTGCTCTGGGACAAGGTAGATTCTGAAAGGGAAGGAAGGGAACTCAGATATTGGCCACCATCATCATCATGTCAGGATACCAGGATCATCACTAGCCACATTTGGTCAGGAAACATCTTTGATGGTGCTTTTAATTGGACATTTCATGGCCTTGGAACTGTAAGCTTTTACCCTACATAACACCTCATTATAAAAGCTGACCCATTTCTGATACTTTGCATTGGCAGACTTTGTCAAACTAAGATACCTCTTCAGTGGGTCCTATCTATGAATATATGTAAATGTATTTCCCCAATATAATCATAGTTATACTCATCAATATATTTCCCAATCATGATTTTTCTACTCCTTTTATTTGAATCTATAATTTTCAATTTATCTGTTAAGTATATTTCTCAGAGAAAGAAAGCCTTCAAATTGTTCCCATGCATTTAAGCCCTGAAATCCAGCAGATATGTGCTCAACACCTACTCTCCAGTTCTTCAGGCCTGCCCTTGAAAACTAAGAAAATGATGATTGTCCAACCTTACCTCAAACACAAGGAGTATCTTTGACTGCAAGCAAAATGATTCAAATCATATGTCCCAGAATATCTACATCACTTCTCAGCATGAAGCAGTCAGAGGGGACACTGTCTCAAACTTCTCAAGATTGAGGAATAAAAAAAAAATTGGGGGGAAAGTGTAACCACTGACCAAATCAGATTTGTTTTTATTGTAGTTATTATCTGGTGTTAATTAAGTAACTTGACACATTGATATAAAAAATAAATTTTGAAAAAAAGCATTTGAAAACAATAAAAAGCAATTGAGTCAAAAAATGCTGTATCATCAAAATGTTAATTTTTAGCTTACTTACATATTAATTATTTTTCCTGTAGTTGAACTGTAATAACCAGATTTTAAAAATACAGTCTAATTGTATTCTCTCATTGTTGAAAAATATTATATACACAAGCTTACCTCCTGAATTTAGGCATTATCTGAAATAAATAATGGAAGGTGTACCAAAAATTAAAATTCTTAGGAGAAATTTAATGAAATAATTGTAAAAGTACTATCTGAAAACAAAAAAAAAACTAATGAAAGATTTTGATGATCTAGGTAAATGTATAAACATCCTATCTGCATAAATCAGAGGTCTAAATATTAAGATGACAATACTTCACAATCTGATCTACAGATTCAAAGAAATCCCTGTCAGAGTCCCAGCTAACATATTTGTAGAAATGAACAATCTGACTAAAATCCACATGGATATGCAATAAACCCAAAATAATAAAACACTCCTATAAACAATAAAGAATGTGGAGAAGTCACAATTCACAATTTCAAAACTTTTTGTAAATCAATGAAAATCAAAAAAGTATGGTTTTGGCATAAAAGTAAAACTTTTATAAATATATATATTTACTTTTATAATACAAAGATAGAATACAATAGAGAGATGAGAAATAAAGCCCTAAATTATGGGCAAGTGATTTTAGATGAAAGAGCCAAAACTCTTCATTAAGGAAAAGACTATCCTTTCACAAATGACATTGGATCAAATTGATGCCCACATGCAAAACAAAATAACTCAAATGGATAAAAGAGCTACATGTAGCACCAAAAAATATAAAAGTTTTGTAAAAGAAATTGAGGTAAATATTCATGACCTTAGATTTTGATAAATATTTTTATATGCCACCAAAACAATGGGAAACAAAATAAAAATAAATGAGAATTCATCAAAATTAAAACTTTTTGTGTTTCAAAGGAAATCAAGAAACTGAAAAGACAACTCAAAAAATGGGATTATGTCTAGAAAATGTAAAGAACACATAAAACTCAATAATATAAGTAACATTGTTACATTGACAAGTAACCCAATTTTAAAATAGGCAAAATATATGAATAGATAATGGCCAATCAGCACATGAAAATATGTTCAAATATTAGTCATCATGGTAATTAAATCCAAAACCACAATGAGAGTGGGAAAGATCCAAGATGGTAATAGTGTAGGGTGCTCTAACAATCAGCTCATCCCACGGGCAGTTAGTAGTCAGGATTTGTCCAGGAGAACTGGGTGACTCCAGAGAATAGAGTAACACAGTACAGCCTCCAGGGAAAAACAGCAAGAGGAGACTGACAATCTGTGGTGAAGATTCATGAGTAGATTCCTCCACATTTCAGAGGCAGTTTCCCAACCCCCACTGGTCAGCCCGGCCACCTTGAGACCCACTTCCTGGATGGAACAAAAGTTCCATTTCCCAGAAGCAGGGGAGAGAAAGTGGCCTGGCACCAACTATGGCTGTTGATTAGCAAATTTGTCTACCTGGACTTCAATTCTGAGCACAGCTGAGGTTTAAACCTACCCAAGCCTTCAAGAAGACAGCACCCTTTGTGCTATCTCAACCCCAAGCAGTAGAAGCAGAGGTGACTGATGGCCAAAAATGTCCCAACCCTTATGAAAGACATAAATATCAATATCCAGAAGGGCACCACACCCAAAATAGAATAAATCTGAATTGACCTACAACCAAGACACTGGATATAAAAGAGATAATAAAGGGAGTGGTACAAAGAGAAAGAGGATAGGAAGAGCATAGAAATGAAGATTAGAAATATGGGTAACTAAAAAGGTTAAAAAAAAAAAAAGACATATAATAGCTAGACAGGACAATGGAATGCCAAAACATATAATGGATGATTTAAGTAATGCCTTTACAGTAATACTATTGAATGTTAATGGACAGAACCCCCCAATTATAAGACAAAGACTGGCAGAATGAAATTTAAAAAATCCATCATGTATATGCTTTCCATAAGAGACATATACTATAGACAAAGACACAAATATGGAGAAAGTGAAAGCTTGGAAAAAGACAGCCCACACAAACGATAATCAAAAAGAGCTGGAGTAGCAAAACTAATATTGGATAAAATAGAACTTTAAATGCAAAACTGCAATAAGAGATGCAGAAGGACATTATATAGCAATAAAGTGAGCAATTCATCAAGATGAAGTAACAATAATAAATATTTATGCACCTAACAAAATTGCCCCAAAATATATGAGGCAAACACTGGTAAACTGAATGGGGAAATAGATGTCTCTACAATAATAATTGGAGACTTCAATACAACACTCTCACTTTGGATAGAACATCTGGATGGAGGGTCAATGAGGAAAAAGAGAACTTAAATAATATGATAAATGAAGTAGACCTTACAGACATATATAGAATATTACACCCCAAAACAGTAGGATATATATTCTTCTCAAGTGCTCATGGATCATTTTCCAGAGTGGACCATATGTTAGGTGAAAAATCAAGTCTCAATAAATTTTAAAAGACTAAAATCATACAGATATCATACAGATATCTCTGATCATCATGGAATGAAGCTTGAAATCAATAATAGGTAAAGAAATGAAAATCTCACAAATATATGAGTATAACACACTTTTAAACAATCAGTGGACCAAAGAGGAAATTGCAAGAGAATCAGTAAATATCATGACTCAAATGAAAATAAGAACATAAATCAAAACCTATGGGATGCAGTGAAGGCAGCACTGAGAGGGAAGTTTATAGCCCTAATGATTACATTTAAAAAGAAAAAGCCAAAATAAAACACCTAACTGAACACTTGGAGGAACTAGAAAAAAACAATAAACTAATTCCAAAGCAAGCAGAAGGAAAGAAATAAGAAAGATCAGAGCAGAAATAAATTAAATTGAGAACAACAACAACAACAAAAAAAAAAAAATTGAGAGGATCAACAAAACCAGAAGTTGGTTCTTTGAGAAGATCAACAAAATTGACAAATCCCTAGGTAAACTGACAAATAAAAAAAGAGAGAAGACACAAAGAAAATAAGGAAGGGGGGGCATTACAACTGACCCAACAGAAATACAAAGGATCATAAGAGGATATTATAAGTAACTTATACCAACAAACTAGACAATATAGATGAAATGGACAGATTCCTAGAAACACAATATACCCTGGACCTGTAAGAAATAAAAGACCTCAACCTAAAAATCACAAGTAAAGAGATTAAAACAGTCATCACAAACCTCCAAGAAATGAAAGGCATAGAACCAATGGTTTCACACGTAAATTTTATGAATAATTCAAATAATAAATATGAATCTTCTTCAAACTCTACCAAAAATTGAACAGGAGGGAACACCACTAGTCTCATTCTATGAAGACAGCATCACTCTAATACAAAATCCAGATAAAGATTCCATAAAAAAAACTTAGAAACCAATATCTCTAATGAATATAGATTACAAATCCTCAACAAAATACATGCTCATCAAATCAAATAGCACATTAAAAGAATTCTACATCATGATCAAGTGGTTTTTATCCCAGGTGTGGAAATAGGGTTCAGCAGAAAGAAAGCAATCAATGTATTATGCAATGTTACTAAATCAAGGAAGAAATATCACATGACTATCTCAATTGATGCAGGAAATGCATCTGACACAACCCAACAGCTTTCTTGAAAAAACACTCCAAAAGAATGGAATAGAATAAAACTTTCTCAACATGATAAAGTCCATATATGAAAAACCACAGCTAAAATTTTACTCAATAGCTAAGATTGAACACTTTTCCCCTGAGATCAGGAACACTGTCACCACTGTTATTCAATATTTCTTAGAAATTCTAGTTAGAGCAATTAACCAAGAAATAAAATGTATCCAAATAGGAAAGGAAGAAGTAAAACTTACACTTTTCGCTGATGACAAGATCCTATTTCTAGAAATGCCTGAAAATTCCAAAACGAACCTACTAGAACTAATAAACTAGTTCAGCAAAGTGGCAGGATACATGTTTAAAATGCAAAGGTCAGTATTGTTTCTATGAAGTCAGGAAAAACTTCCCATTTACAAAGGCAACTAAAAGAATCAAATATTTAGAATTAACCTAAGCCAAGGACATAAAGGAGTTGTATTGGGAAGACAAAAATCATTGCTAAAAGAAACCAAAGAAGACAAATGGAAAGACATTCTGTGTTTATGGACTGGAATACTGCTAAGATGAAAATGCTATACTAATTGATCTACAAATTCAATGCAATCCCTATAAAATCCCCAAAGCTTTTTTTTTTTATTTTGCAGAGTTGGGAGAATCAATTATCAAATTAGTTTGGAATGGTAAAAGTCCCCAAATAGCCAAAAATATCTTTGAAAGTACTTAGCTACAGTAAAAACAGTATGGTACTGGTATAGAGATATTGATCAGTGGAATTGAAATTAGAATTCAGAAATATATCCTCACATTTATGGTGAAGTAATTTTTGACAAGGCTGTCAAATCCTTCCAACTGGACCAGAACAGTCTATTCAACAAATGGTGCTGGAAGAATTGGATATCCATATTCAAAAGAAAGAAAGATGAAACCTATCTCACATTTATACAAAAATTAACTCATGATGCATCAAAGACCTAAATATAAAAGCTACAGCCATAACACTCTTAGAATAAAATGTAGGGAAACATCTTGTGATAGGTGGTGGTTTCTTAAAATTTGCACTCAAAGAGAGAGCAATGAAAGAAAAAAATAAGTGGGGCCTCCTCAAAATTAAACACTTTTGAGCTTCAAAGGACTTTGTCAAGAAAATAAAAAGGCCATGTGCTCAATGGGATTAAATTTTTGGAAACCACATATCCAATAAGGATTTGATATCCATGTTATATAATGAGAGTCCAGAACTCCACAATAAAAAGAAAACCAGACCAATTAAAATATAGACAAAAGACCGGAAAAGAATTTTTTTTTCAAAGAAGAAATATAAGTGGCCAAAAAATAACATGAAAAATGTTCATCACTAGCTATTAAGGAAATCCATATTAAAAACTACAATGAAGTATCATTTCATACCTTATTCAATGGCCAATATATTTTTAAAATACAACAAGAAAGTACAACTTCTAGAGAGGATGTGGAGAAAAAGGAAGATTCCTTCACTTTTGGTGGGAATGTAGAATGGTACAGCCTCTGTGGAAAGCAGTTTTCCTGTATCTCAATGAGCTGAATATAGAACTACCATATGATCCAGCAATCCCAAATCTAGAAATATATTCAGAAGAATTGAAAGCTAGGACATGAACTGACATTTGCATACCAATGTTCATAGCAGCACTATTCACAATTGCTAAAACACAGGAAAAAAGCAAGTTTCCATCAAATGATGAATGGATAAACAAAATGTGATAAATACGTTCAATGGAATGTTATTCAGCTGTAAGAAGAAATTACTTTGGGATGCATATGACAACATGGATGAACATTGCAGACATGTTAATAGAAATAAGCCTACCCAAAAGGACAAACATTGTATGTTCTCACTAATATGAACTAAATAGGATGAGTAAACTCATGAAATAAACTCTAGAGTATAGGTAACTAGGACATAGAATGTGAGTTGAGAATGGGAATAGATGTTCAATTACGTAGAATTTTTAATGAGGATTCTTGTGAAAGTGTAGAAATGAATAGAGTTTATGGTGACACATAGAGAGTATAATTAACACTGATGATTTATAAATGTGATTGTGGTTGAAAGGGGTAGTCTAGGGACATAAATGTCAATTGAAAGGAAGATAGAAGATAATCTGGGACTGTATACCGTAGCGATTTTGGTGGTAGATGAAGATTGTGGTTAATAGGATAAATATAAGTAGAAGTAGATGTCTGTTCCTTTACAAAGTATTAAGAATATGGTGACACAGAAAATTTACAAGTAATGCAAATTATGGATTATATTTAACAGTACTATTGTAATATTTTTGTAGCAAGGGCAAGAAGATATGTCATTTTTAAGGGTCAAAAAGAGTGGCATATAAGTGGTTATAAAATTGTTCCTTTTGGAGTAATGAAAACATTCTAAACTTGAGTGAGGTGATGACAACACAACTCTGTGATGAATATGTGAGCTATTGTCTATGCACTCTGAATAGCTTGTAAAAGTCATAGGACACAGTCAATCCTGTGGTGGAAGAAGGACTGTGGTTAAGAGAGAAATATGAGAATGTTCTCTCATCAACTGTAACAAATATATAATACTAAAGCAAGGTGTTAATAATAGCTTGGTTTTGGGGGAAAATATACCAAAAGTAAGATAAAGACTAGTTAGTAGTAATTTTTAATGATATCCTTTCATTATTTGTAACATATGTTTCACAAGAATGCAATGTTTTGCTGGTGAGGTGATGTTTGGGTGTCTGGTATGAAGTTATGCATGATGGTTTTGTAAGTTCACAACATTTTCCATACATGTATTGTTTATGTATATTCATATATGAATGATATACTTCAATAAATATCTTTAAATTGAAAAACAGAAAGCACAATGAGATACTACTTCACACCCACTAGGATGGCTAGAATCAAAAAGTCACGTACAAGTATTGATAAAGTTGTGGAAATATCATAACTCTCAAACACTGTTCATGGGAAATAAAATGTAGATGTCAGTTTTGAAAAGAGTGTGATTGTTCCTTAAATGATTAAACATTCTTTGCATATGGCCCAGCAATTCCATTCCTCATTGTACATGCAAGATAATTGAAAACATATGTCTAGACTGAATTTTTTACATTAATGTTTATAGTAACAATTTTCATAATAGCTGAGAGGTGTAAACAATCAAAATAGCCATCATTGGAAAAGTGGATACACAAAATGTGGTATAGCCACACACTGGAATATATTTTGCTCATAAATTGAATATTCTAACATTTATTGTGGTAACGGTTGTGGTATAACTCTGTAAACATAGTAAAAACACTGAGTTTTTCACAATATATGGATCATTTCTATGAAATATAAATTATATTTCAGTACAGTCTTTATAAAATTTTTGAAAATGAAGTACTGATAAGTGCCACAAAATGGATGAACCTTGTAATAATTATACTAAGTGAAAGAAGACAGTCACAAAGGCCACACACTAATTTCATTCATATAAAAGTCTAGAATAGGGAAATGTATAGAGGAAGAAGTTACATTAGTCGTTACTTAGTGCTGTGATAGAGGGTATGAGATTTCTTTCTGAAGTGATGAAATGTTCTAAAATTGAGTGTTTTGGTGGTTGAATGTATCAGTGAATCTACAAAAACCATAGAATTATATACTTTAAATGGACAAATTGTATGGTATGTGATTTCTTCTCAATAAAATTGTTTAAATAAAATTAATGTATTTAAAAATACCTTCACAGAGTGTCATCAGTGGGATGGGTAGAGTAGGCAGCTTCCTGAGAAACACTGAAAAATAAAGCTAAATCATCAAATCAACTTTTTCAGAAATCTGGAAAAAAATCAAGGTTTATAGCAATGAAGCTCACTTTGAATTAAACAAAAACAGGTAGTTTAAAAAATGATTCTGTGGCATTTTTTGTTTGTCCTTGCCCCATCATCCTCCCCAGCTCAGCAGTTGACTTGAAAATGCCTGACAGTTTTCAAGTGTGGGCCTCTTGTCATTGTTCTGAGAGGAGCACAACAGATCTTATTTTCAAATTTGCTGTTTTGTTCCTAACCTGTCTGAGAGTTAAATAGAAGGCACATGCCTACCTAATTTGACACTCATTCAGTGCAGAAATGTGGCAACAACTCCTCACATACATTGTAAGGCAACTGGACAACCAGCAGCCACCTGGGGAAAAAGATTACAGTTGAAGCAACCAATAGATCACCAAAATCATGGGAAGAAAAGTTGGAGAGTTTCTTTTGGAAATTACATCATTCAAAAGTCAGGATTTATATTTGGAAAGAGAAAATAATGCATATGCACAGGGCCAGCAAGATGCATGTGCAGAAAGGTCCTGGAAAGACCCTGTACTTTCCCAATGGCTGACCACAGACAAGGCTTGAAGGCTGTGGCAAGCTGTAAAGGGTAGACTTAAGGGCTGACTTAAGTGTATCAAAACAGACTCAATCAGCAAAACCTAGAAGGATTTGTTCTCCACTTTTTGTTTTGGCTCTAGGTATTCAAGGATATCTCTGCCAAACACCAGGTGATTATCCTATGGTTAATAAAATGGATAAAAACATTTTGGATGTCAAATGAGAGGTAGTAACAAAATAATGAGAATAATTCCCATATAGCACATAGGGTAGCTTTGAGGGTCATCTCTAAAGAAGCATTTCTAGTACATTGGGAGTAATGGAGCAGCAAAGGATTTGTTTGTAAAACTTCAGACCTTCTCTGAAGGACAATCTTTCCTGTAATTATCAGCTAAATACTAAACTTCAAGGAACTCAAAGCAGTTTCTAAAGTCTTGGGAGGTAAGAAATGAGAAAATTTGGGGTAGGGACAGTGGCAAAAGAGGGAGGCTCATTTCACTCCTTGAGTATCTTGTTTAGGGATTTTTTTCCCCAACTTGGGCATCAATCAGGCAATGATTGCTAATGTTGAACTTCACTTTGTTAATACATTATTATTAAATTAAATGTGGAAATTATGTTTTGGTATTCTCAAAATATCTCTTTAGACTGAGCAAAGGATACTGGTTCACTGTTAGTGATGATAATGAGTGAATCTGAAATTCTGTAGAAATCCTTTTTTTTTCTGATATCCAGGACCTCCTGAATTTCCAGCTGAAAGGTCTTTTGAATGCACAGAGCCATAGGCAACTTTGTGACCACCTCACTACATCTATTTGAGCTCGTGGATCCCTGATGGGTGATCCACCTTCTACTCCTTCCTGGTATATCAGCTTATGCACTGATGGTCAGGTGGCTACAGCCTGGAGCTCTTCTGGTCAGTCTCCTTGGTATAAGCCTCAAAGGCTCCTGCTTCCACGAGGGAGTCAGAAGGGGTTGAGTGGGTAATAGCCATCATGGGCAGAACCCGGCATGCTGGTCCCTTGGCAGGTAGTAGGGAAGACACTCTGGGTCTTCTGATCCACCTGAATCACCAAAGGTGCAGATGTAGGACCCTGCCCCTGCACCACTCTGAGTCATTCCAACCACTCCAGCTGTCCCAACTGCTCCAACATCTCCACCCACCTCAACCACTTCAACCACTGCTCTGTGTTTTATGATGCTGAAGATGTGTTCTCATCTGATACTCAGATGACACTGGCCCCTGCACCACATCATACATAAAAATGCCTTTCAGCCTGATTAAAGACCTGAATGTGAAAAATGAAATTTGAAACTAGTAGGGAAAATATGAAAACAAAAATATGTCAAGGAAAATAATTAAAAGTAGAAAATATTATAATAATATATTATTCTTATTTTGTGGATTTGAAGAAGCTGTAGACACAAAAGTGCTTGGACAGTCTACTGTTCATTTCTTGACAGCAAACAATAAGTGTAAAATAAGTGAATGGGCTCCAGGAGAGATCCATTCAGACTGGGATAAGGATGAAAATTGTGACAGTCCACATAATAGTTTAGAATGTAGCACCGTAGTGTATGCAGTGGCAAATTTTCTAATAAAATGTGAGAAAGTAACTTTAACCATTTATCAAACAGTATTAGTGATTTAAATCTTCTTTCAAATAAAATAATTGGCCCACAGCTTTTTAGGCAGGACAACCAAATATGGAAAGAAAAAGTAAAATTAATGTTGTTCAAAATCAATTACAAGCTTAATTTAACCACTATAGCAAAGTAACAGATTTTTTTTAAAGTTACATGATAAACATACTAACTAACCAAGATGCTAAAACTTAAACAAATAGGGGAAACTGAATTCAGCAAAGGACAACACATATCCCATGATTAATTTACCTTTATTCTGGCATGCAAATTTGAGTCTTAAGAAAAAAATTAGGATTTAAATCAATGTATTTATTCATTAAAAAAGAAAGTACCCATATTATCCTCAATAGACTTGAAGAAATTATTTGATGCAATCCAAAAACACTTTGTATTAACTCTTAGCAAAGTAGGAATGCAAAAGAATTTCATTAGCTTGGAAAACAACAGTATTATCTTTCATGGTGAAATGTTAGAATTTCCTTTTAAATTTATCAGTAATGTGTGGATTTTTTGTTATCTCTAATAAGCATGTAAAGCTGAAAGACCAGAGTAAAAAATGAAAGAATTGACTGTCGCTGTTCATAGATGATGATGGTTTCCATAAGTTAAAAAATCATTTGCATTTCTAGAAATGAGCCTCAAACAGACTTTACCATAACTCTAGGTGAACTGAAAGGAGAGTGCACTGTTAGGAAAAGAGCAGGATGCCAATGGGCTAACAAGGGAGGAAAGAACATTATTTTAAATGGAACAGAGTATAACACCCCAGATGCCCTAAGCAGATATTATGGATTGAGGGTATTAAAATGAGTGGCCAGAATGCTGCTAATTTATAACAAATTACATCATTTAAATCTCATTTAATGCTCACCCATAGGAATGATGGAATAGTTTGTTGGATGGGATTTGGGTAATGTTTCATCACTGTATTGACTGTGGAGAATAAGTCAATTTATCAATGAAGGCTTGTGAATTACATTGATAATAATGGAACAGGGGTTGGAAACAAGAATTGTTTTATGACCATGATAACATTCTACTGCTATTACATAAAAACATGGAGAGATCAAGTACTAATGCTAAGAGGAATCATGCAAGGCCCTGTTCTAAGTGTTTTTCCATTATAAAGGTGTGTTCCTTGCATGATAACCACAGGAGGGTATATTAAAATTCCAGGTTTACACAGGAAGATGCCGTAATGCAGAGAGTTGGGAAGACTACCAAATAGATGACACTGAACCTCAGAGGTCTTGGAGGTTGGAGAAGGCTGGAGATGGAAAGTTGGACATCTTCAGTTACAGACAGCTGTGGACTTAATGAGGTAACATAGTGTGAATAGAGAATAGGGGACTGAGAACGGATTCCTAGGATGCTCAGATCTTTTAGAATGCTAGGTCATGGGCATTCAGTCAATGAAAGTGAAAAGCAACAACTTATGCCCCATATTTAACAACTTATAGAACTGAGGTTTTTCATAATGTTATTTGTGCCATCCTGACTCAGAATTAGATGTAAGCAATGGCACATAGTATAATATCCTCAGATAGTTAATAAGTTTATAATAAGTTATACTCACTTATAAACATCTGTAGTGTATAGCTTGAGCAGGAGCAGGATTGTTATTTTTGCTTGAGAATTTGTGCCTTTAAATTTACATCCCAAACAAGTGATTTCTATGCTTGCACTTCCTACAGTGAATGGCAGGGTAAAGATGTCTCTCATCAACTAAAGTTAAGGGTGGCACATTTTATGTGTGTAGTCTTTCTTATTTTTTTCTACCAATTCATCATACAACATACTTTCTTATTTTAATGAATTCTAAAGTATAATTAGGATAGCCTCAATTTCTTTATTCTTGTTTTCACTGGTGAAAATAAAGAGACCTGGGTAATGTTATTGATCATAATATATTTATTTATTCATTCATTTATTCAGGCAAATATTTTTAGCACTTCTGAGATGCCAGACAATATTCCATAAATAAACTGGCAAACAGCACAGACAAATTTCTGTCCTCATGGAAATGCCATTATGTGGTAGTGGTGAGTGATAAACAAGCAAAACACCCTGACAAGGATCCTCTTGTCACTGTGCATCCTGTATAAGTAAAATATTTAAAGACTCTGAGGTCATTGTATGTAAAAAGCAATCACTTATCTTTCAGTTCATTGGTTTTATCTGTTGCAACACTGAAGTTTATTTTTTAATAATCAGGTGACAGCAAGATATGAAGCATTTCATGCTGTGAGAATCTAACAGATTCCTTGGTAGAGGTGTGAGGAAATAAATGATACCCCCAGTTATTTCCAGTGGGAGTTTGAGAATGAAAACACCACAAGGAATGGATGGATGTCTATATTTTTCTATTTCATTGCTTCTCTTTAGGTAATTATGCAATAAAAACATGCATAATCTTTTATTGCAAAAGAAAGATACTTTTTTCCCTGTAGGGTTATTCATGCATAGCAAGATAATTTAGAAAATCTTAAAGTACATTACAATATTCCCTTATTTTTTCCTGTTGCTTTACCTAATTCAAACAAGTTGTTCAGTTTTGCAAGGCAAAAGCCATGGAAAATGCCTGACTCTTAGGGTCTGTGGTAAAAGTGGTCACATAGAGTGAAGTGGATTCAGAGGAAAGGGATGGCAGTGGGAGAGGAAAGTGCTAGACTGAAGTCCCTAGAGGGATCCTGTTTCTTCATAGTGTCCTAGAGCAGGTGGTAACACTTCAGAGGCAAATGATGGAGCTAGGGAGTCAACCACATTGGTGCCTTAGCCCTGAGAAGGTGTTTATGCTAAGCCTGTCTTGGAAGCAAGGACACTGCTTTAAAAACACAACACATCGGCTTGTACAATGTGTGCATTGAGGTTTCAGAGAAGAGATAAAACATGATGAAGTTACTAGGGCTAAGAGGTATATAATTAAGTCAGGAGAGCATTCAGGATGTTAATCTTATGCATGTCTCAGACAAATGTCACAAACTTCTAAGGTATGCAAAACTGAAATCAATGTTTCTGAGAAAATATGGATGCCATGAACCAATTACAACATAAATCAGTAGTATTTCTAAATTGAAGGACATTTGGAAAGCCCCAAATATCCACCATTCATAATTCTTTACAAAAAGCATATGTAATCTTCTCTTTCTTTAAAAACCCTTGCTTGGAATCCCCAGAGGAGGCACAGTTTGGGTTGCTGCCTGACTCTGTGCTCCCTGACCTATAATTCTAAGAGTTGAAATAAATGCTTTTCTTGCCTTGCAGCTCTGTCTGTAATAGCTTGGTTGATATTTCTGAACTCAGTAGATGGAAACGTACGGACTGCCACCTCATCTCCGGAGCTGCTATTGGTTTCAAGCATTGTACTTGCTCTGTGGTTTCTCCAACAGCCCCAGGTTTCTGATTGAGAGTCCTTTTGTTTCAGAACATCCCTTCCTTTGGTGGAGGTTCTGGCCTTTATTTGACGTCTTCTGCTTAAGGCAATTTTGAACTTTTTTCTTCTGGTTTGGGCTGGTGTTCGCAATCCTTTCAGTTGCTCTATCGGTTTAGAGGAATTTCTCTTCTCTTGTGGGTACTGAAATATTTGGAAGCTCCCCTTCCTCCCTGCCTCCCTCCTTTCCCTCCCTCCCTCCCTCCCTCCCTTCCTTCCTTTCTCTGGTATTAGGCAGAAAAATATCTTCCTAGTGTTTTAATCATTGCCTTGGCTGACAGCAATCCCATTATAATCTTGGTAGGCACAGGTTGGACACTTGGGCACTGAAATTCTATTAGAGTACCTGCCACCTTATAATGAGGAAACTCAGATTTCAAAGTTGAAGACTCCCATGAAAGAATAAGGCAGTCACAGACAGGGAAGACTGACAATAGGTTGCCTGCTACTCCCAAGACAAGGTCTCTGCAAGTAGGGGCACCTGCTAACAGGTTGGATAATGAGAGAACAGGCTCTCTGCCAGGATAAAGAAATATTCTGTTAAGGCACACTGTAAACACACACTGTAAAACACCTATAGTAAATCCTGTTAGCCTTTTTAGGTTTTAAGATAGTTGTGAATCAGAAACAATAGGTTGTAATTCTACAAAAATTTCTAATGATGCTCTGCCATCAAGCACTCCATCAGGTTTTACATATAAGATTTATGGTCCTGCATCATGTGAATTGTTATCTAGATGGACCTGACATACAAAATATAATCTTGAGTTACAAAGGCCACAATGAAACTCTTTTAGTGTACCAAAATTATTGTATTTGGGCTCATAATTATACAATAGGGTCTATAAAATCAAAGAGCCTGAATGGAATTTTTTTATTACTTCTTGGGAGTTTCCCAATGCTTAACTAATTTCAAAATTGTCTGTCTTCAAAAAGCAAATACCAAATTTAAAAAAGAAAGACTTATCTAAATGCATAACTAAACCTAAAAAACTGAAAACACTAAATTTTCCTAGGCAGGTGTCCTAGTGCCTCCTCCACTTTCCTGTCCTCCTCTTTATCCTTGTCTGGCAGAGTTTCTTTCTTATGTAATAAGGGCCCTGAAGCTCCTTCAAATCTATTCCACTTTGCTCCTGTTAGTTTTTGTGACTTTAAACTTCTTTTAAAATAAAGCTTAAAAAACCAAACCTAATAATGGAAGCTCAGGGAACTGCCTCTATCACCTACACTCCTTGGACTAAATCTGAACTAAAAGCCATAACCAAGGAAATCCCAAATCTACTGAAGATCCCCTATTACAATGGAATGCATTCTTTAATCAGCCAAATACCTGATTTCAAAATTACATCCTTAATGGACTCCTGATAGATAGCCTAAGAAAAGTAAAAATGATCACCTTGTGACTGAAGAGCCTGGAGTGGCTGCTGCTGCCCTTGCTGCTTCTCATGATCCTAATGCTCCCCTTTGTGTTCCTTCCTGATATTCTTCTTCCTTGATCACTAAAATATAGCAAATGCCCTGTAAGACCAGACCTTCTGAGCCTGCAGGAATGGCACCTGTGGTAACTACTAGCCCTTGATCAAGAGCAGGCTCAGGGCAATGTTAAGGAATTTCCCAATCTAAAAACACATTTAAAAAATTATGGGGAGCTTAAACTTCTAGTTGGAGTTCATAATCCAGGATTGCATAAACTTTTCAATTTGTACATATGACTCTAAGTATTGGTGAAACAAAAAATAAAAATTAATCAAAGGAGCTTAATGGTCAAAGCTGGAAAATTAAATAAGTGGACCTGAATATATTACAGGTAGGGATGTCCCAAAAAAGCCCACCAAATTTCTAAGGACTCCATAATGCAAACCATGCAGTACAGTTAATAGTATAATTTTAATGATATTCTTTCATCAATTGTAACAAATACACCACACAATGCAAGGTGTTATAGTGAGGGTGGGGAGTGATATAGGAACTGTATTTTCTGCATGATTTTTCTATATATTTACCAATTGTTTTTAAAAAATTGCAAAGGACTTATTAAAATAATACCAGAAGCTAATCCTAAAAAACTTTATGAGTCAATATTCTAAACTTGTAAACAAGAAAGAATGAATCCTCTATGATTAAATGAAGCAATTGTCTCAAAACTTTGGTGCTTATTCATGGCTTTCATCCTTCACTGACATGTTTAAAGCGACACTTTCTTCATTATCTATCAATGGGTTTAACATAATCTTGAGAAGTTGGTTTAAAAACAAGTTTCAGTAAGACTCTGCTTCTTGAAAGAAATGAGTCAGAGCAGTCTAACAATAAAAGAAAAGAAAACTCTGAATCAGGGTAAGAAATTTAAAATTCATATCTTTACAATTACAGCAATTCCAAAAGGATGAAAAAATTATGAAAGAGTCCTTGATTGTGAAATGACAATCAATACAAAATTGAAGTATCTCCAAAAGAAAAATTTTAAGGACAATAGTCATCCATATTACAGCCAACAGGGACATTGGAAATGAGATTGTCCTTTTTTAAAGGAAAGAAAAAACTGAGCACTGGGCACAGTAAAGATCCAATTTAAAACCAGTTCCTCAAATGCTTTCTTAAAAGATAAATATTTTAACATAAAAATAGAGTTCTAGTGGTCCTGATGGTGAAGTTTCAATTTAAACAAAGTTAAACATTTGAAAAGGTATACTTAAAAATATGCAAGACTCCACCAAAAATTAAGGTGCCTTCTTTAATTAATATTCAAAATTTTTTAGTAGATATAATGATCTTCAAATAGCTTCGTATCCAAAACCATAACAAAATCCTGATTAAAAATAAGAAATTGCTGCTGTGTTTTCTCACATAAACAACATCCCCCTATAATTTTATATCACATTTATGTAATTTAGGTATCTTTAAAAGAAATTTTAAAAATTTAAGCTAAAAAAAGATTGATTAGAAGCAAAAAATAAAGTCGTGCAAGTACAAAAATTCATCTCTTTTATAAGTGAATTTTATTTCTCTATGTTTTGTCTATGTTTCTAAATCTGTTTTTTTCTACCTAATAGCTGAACATTTTAAATTATAAATCCTCTATTTCTATACTAATTTCAAAATTGTTAATTAAAGAGAAAACATACATGTCTTCTGGGTTATCAATGTTAAGTTAGAAAAATATCAGATTGAAGTCATTTTCCAAAATCATTTTGTTAACTTAATACATAAGTTAGACAGGATGTATATTTATTAATGGAAAAGACAGTTTTGTCCTAAAATAAAATGGCTAGTTGCTACAACATGAGAAATAGGAAATCTATGACAAAATCTGAAAGGACATAGAAAATTGCAGAAGTTTTGCAAATAGCCTCTGTGGAATCCCTGGCTCTCAAAAGCCAGCTGAGTGGGAGGGAGCATTCCCTGGAAGGAAGGGGAGTGTCTGGTGAAGGGTGGAGAGTGGTTTCCTTTCTGTGGTTTGGGCACCTGAGCCCCCTTTGAATCTTGGGGAGAATACCAGCTAGACCTGAAGTTGTCCTGGGGAGAGGGGAGGCAGAATCTGCTGAGGCAGGCTGTCACACCCAGCTGCCCTGGGAGAGAGAAACTTGGTCAAGGAAGAAACAGGCATCTAACTAGCACAGCCCTGAAAATTGTTAGAAGTCCAATTTCCTAAGGGAAATAGGGCAGAAAGTGCCTTATAAGCTTTCAATAGTCTTTTTAGCCTAGAGAGCTGCTGTAGCACAGTGGGAGAATTCCTGCCTTGTATGTAAGTCCCTGGTTCAAGCCCTGGTACCTCCTAAGAAGAGGTGTGTGTAAGGCACACAGCTAGCACCTTATGATAAGGAATATATAGACTCAGTCTTTATTGTTTTATGATTTTTTGGATTTCTTTCTCTTTTTCCTTTATTTTACTCACTAAAACCGGATACATGACCTGCGGAGGGCAGGCTGCAAGGTGATTGACTGATGAGCACCAGCAGCCTGAGAAGGTCTCTAGGGGTCTGAGAGGGAAGACTGTTTTTCCTGGGTTGATCTTTGTTACTATTTTGTTTCTTCTTTGTTCTTTTCCCTTTCACTTGTTTTTTTCAAACTACCTTATTTCTCTTTTTTCCTTCATTTTTTCTGTCTTCTGTTGCTTTACTTTCATTCTACAACTTTTTGTTCAGTCTTCATATTTTCTTTTTCCCTCTCTCCTTCCCCTCCTTCTATTCTCTTGTCATGTTTGAACTTTTAATTCATTCTATTTCTATTTTGTTTCTTATTTTTTCCTACTCATCTGTCTAGACTTAATTCATTCTATTTTTCTCTATATTGTTTGTTTCATTTTTTCTATTCCAACTCTTTTTATTCTTATTCCTTTGTATTTGTTTATGATTTTTCACTTAGTTTCCTAGCTCTTTTATGGTTCATCTTCTACCTTTTTTATATTATTATTACTATTATTATTATTCTCTTTCCTCTTTCCTTTCCTCTGGTCCTGTTTTTTTTTTTTCCCCAAGGGAACACAGACAATTGCAAGGATATAGAATAAGAGGAACAAAGTATCAAAACATAACCTTGAGGAATTACAGGAAAATGGTGATGCAGTAGGTAGGTAGAGACTGACCCACTCACAAAAAAAGTGGAGAGAAA
>JAKSZT010035385.1:92190-111241 GCA_026826555.1 Tolypeutes matacus | reverse complement strand
CCTGATTTGGCTAAAAAAATTAAAATTAAAAAAAAAAAAGTGAGGTCACTTCAACAAATGAAAAATAAATTCTTTTTAATTTAGTTTAATAGCTAAAAGCTGCTTCAGGACCTGCATATAGAACCCTGTGGGGAAATTGATTGATAAACACAAGTAGGCAGGAAGGATCCACATGGACCCTAGGGGAATCATTGACCCCCCTTAGCTCTGTTTGACTGCTTGCCTGTGTGGATCTTTGGTTTCTCTCTGGTACTTTCTGGTCTATTGCTATCATTTCCTCTTTCCTCCCCCCTTCATTTGTCCTTCTATTTTTTTTTTTTTAAATAGCTGCTGCCAGCTTGTCGCTTCTTTGCTGGGCTTCTTATTCAGTAATTTCCCACTCACTGTATATATTGATTCTGTATTACAAACTATCGCTTATACTTCCTGAATCTTTCTGCCTTCTGTTTTATGTTGTGGCTCTTAGAGACAACATTTTTTCATAGGCCCACAACTTAAGGGTGTCAATTTCTATTCCATCTATTTTGTTTTCTTCTTCTTCTTCTTCTTTTTTTTTTTTATTAGTATTAACTTTTTCCTTTCAGACCTTTCTTTACTATTTCTCTCCCTCCTCATAATTCTAGCCTTCTGAATCACTATATATATATTCCTCCATTTGTTTTCCCAGTCCATTGTAGGAACTCCATATTTTTTCCTAGTACTCTACACTGCCTACACAAGTTAAATATTCATCTCATTAAGTCTCATTTTGCCCCTCTTCTAACTTTTATCAATATTTCTATTATCCTTCTACCTTCCTTACATCTTTTGATTCCTCTGGCCCTAACATTTTGCCTTCAAGGGAACATAGAAAGAAGCAAGGAAATAAAATAAGAAGAATAACTGCCAAAGAGAAAACTTAACTCACACGCAGAACCAACAGCTAAATAAAATTCTAGAGCATAGAGAAAAGCTAATCAACTGAACAAACCCATCAAGATAATATGATGACCAGAGGGCAACAGAAAAATACAAATGACTCTGAAAAACTGGAAAACATGGACCAGTCCAGTGCACAAAATAAAAACCAGGAAGCAATGCAGTACATCGAACAACTAATCAAAGCTATCCAAACAAATATCATGGACCAACTTAAAGAACTGAAGGAAGAGATTAAGGATATAAAGAAGACACTGGGAGAACATACTGAAGAAATAGCTAACACACCTAAAAAGGAAATGGATATGATGGCGAAGAAAGGCACAAGTCAAGAAATGAAAAAGACGCTGGACTCACATGGCAGCAGAATTGAACAGGCAGAGGAAAGAATTAGTGATATGGAAGACAATACAGTTGAAATCAAAGAGATTGTAGAAAAGATAGACAAAAAGATAGAAAAAATCCAGCATGGTCTCAGGGAATTAACCGATAATGCAAGACACACAAACATAAGCATTATGGGCATCCCAGAAGGAGAAGAGAAGGGAAAGGAAACAGAAGGAGTGTTGAAGGCAGTTATGGCTGAAAACTTCCCAACTTTATTGAGAGAGATGGATGTGCCATTTTAAATCAGCACACACCACTCAGAACTGAGTGCGAGAGAGTGTGGTCTACAGTGTGAAGTGTGATCTATGGTTGGTGTCAAGGCTCCAGGATGTGTAAGTTCATTGAGGGTGGTGGGCCACACTTGTGGGAGATGTTTGTGTGGGATGTGGTGGGAGGTGTAGGAGGTGGGCAACATGGGAATTCCAGTGGGTTCCATGTAATATTTTGGGTAATCTAATCACCTCTTAAAATATATGGTATATATATATATATATATATATAACATTTTTGTAAGCAAATACACATATATGCATATATATTTATATATCATTTTGAAAATGTTTGTATTTATTGTGAGAATTTTGATTTTTACCCACAATAAAAATAAAAAAAAAAAGAAAAGGCAATTACCAAACTCATTTGGATGGGAAAGCATACCCAATTGCCATAAGCATTCTAAAAACGAAGAATGGCATCGAAGGAATTTTACTGCCTACCCTTGAACCATATTACATAGCTACAGTGGTCAAAACAGCATGGTACTGACATAAATATAGACACATCAATCAGTGGAATAGAATTGCAAACCCAGAAATAAACTCTCACCTCCACGGTCAACTGGTTTTTGACAAACCTACCAAGTCCATGTTAATGGGAAAAAACAGTCTCTTCAACAAATAGTGCTAGGAGAACTGGATATCTATAATGAAAAGAATGAAAGAAGACCCCTATCTCACTCTCTATACAAGAATCAACTCAAAATGGATCAAAGACCTATATATAAAAGCTGGGAACATAAAACTACTAGAAGAAATTGAATGGAATCATCTCCAAGACCTTGTGGTAAGTGGTGGTTTCTTGGACCTTACACCCAAAGCATGTGCAACAAAAGAAATAAATAGATAAAAGGGAGCTCCTCAAAAACACTTTTGCACCTCACAGGACTTTGTCAAAATGGTCAAAAGGCAGCCAACTCAATGGGAGAAAATACCTGGGAATCCCATGTCCAATAAGGGTTTAATATCCATGATATATAAAGAGATGTTACAACTCAACAATAAAATGACAAATGACCCGAGTAAAAAATAGGCAAAACACTTGAATAGACATTTGTCCAAAGAAGAAATACAAATAGCAAAAAACAAACAAACAAACAAAAAACACATGATAAAATGCTCAACATTGCTAATGATTAGGGAAATGCAAGTCAAAACTACAATAAGATCTCATTTCGCACCATTGCTAATGATTAGGGAAATGCAAGTCAAAACTACAATAAGATCTCATTTCACACCTATCAGAATGACCATTAAAAACACAGAGAACTTCAAGTGTTGGAGAGGATGTGGAGAGATAGGAACACTAATTGACTGTTGGTAGGAATGCAGAACAGTACAGAAACTGTGGAGGAATGTTTGGCAGTTCCTTAAGAGGTTCAATATAGACTTGCCACGTGACACTGCAATACCACTACTGGGTATGTATTCAGAAGAACTGAGAGCAGTGACATGAATAAACATCTGCACATCTATTTTCATAGTGGTGTTACTCATGATTGCCAAAGGTTGAAAACAGCCCAAGTGTTCATCAACTGATGAATGGATAAGGATGAATGGATAAACAAACGTGTGTAATCACATGATAGAATATTATGTAGCTGTAACAAGAAATGTTGTAAAGCATATGAAAACATGGATGAACCTGAGAGACAGTATGTTGAGCCAAGGAAGCCAGACACAAAAGGACAATTACTGTATGATTGTGTTACAATGAACCAAATGTATTGTGTAACATATTGCGTGATTTAAACATTTTTTATAAGTATCCAGTACATTTACTTGAGAATGAATGTTTTTATTCAACTACATTTTCTTTTTATTTCTAAATTATTGTTTATATTTCCAACTATTAAATATGCAAAATAAAGTTTAAAAAAAGGAAAAAAAATGAATTTTCTCTTCTAAGTGTCAGTTTTTGGCACAAAACATATCCGTTTATTCTTGGTGGTTACCCAAAATTCCTATTTTACAGAGACAACTATTTCTGCTTTCATTGAGCCCATTCCTTCCATAGAAGTAGCATGGAGAAAAAAGAGTAATTTTTCCTCTTACTCAGTGAGGAGTCTTTCAACACAAAAAGGGAGACAGAAAAAGGTAAATGAACTGATGATTATTAGATAAATAACAAGTACTTAGATGGTTATTCACACAGAAAATTAGGTAATGTATACGCAGAAGAAAAATAAAATTCATGACATGGATGTTTCAGCAGTGTTCAATTCATACTAGTTAAAACAATATTGATAAACAGAGGCCCTTTGTGCAATAAGTGAGATTCCCTGAGTAATTCATGAGCACAGCCACCAATGTACTGACAGCTAATTTGTGTCCCCTCAGGTCCCCCAGGGAACCCACTGGAAGTGCTTCCTTCTGCCAGGGTAGAAGAGAGAAACACATCCAATGCCAAGGTAAGGCTGTCTTTCTTTGCTTGAAATAGATAGGTTGCTTTCTTCGTTTTTGTCTTTTCAGTCAAGTTCAGATTTGAAAACATGATGTAGATTATGGAATTTAGGTACTATCTTCTTGTGTGTGTATGTGTAGAGTGTGTGTGTGTGTGTGTGTGTGAGAGAGAGAGAGAGAGAGAGAGAGAGAGAGAGAGAGAGAGAGAGAGACAGTGAGTAGAATCTCTTACTAGCTGATAGCTGGATCCAAGGACATTCAATGTAGGTAGCATTAGATTGGAATGTGTATGGTAAAAGGCCTTTTCATTAATGGCAATGTTTCCTCTTTGGATTAAGAATTTTTATTGTCAACCAAACTGGACTTGAAAGAAAAATCCTCAAGGCCTTTTCTACAGATTTCTTCTATCTTGCTTTTGTGTTCTTGACACGATCACTGTTTCCCATCTGGTTTTTTAAAGACACCAAGAAAGCAAAAAACCTATGCAAACAGCACTCAGCATGATATGAACCTCACAGAGTTTGCTTTCTTTCATTGCAGATGTCCTCAAGTACAAGAGGAAAAGGTGTGGATTCTGTTATCTCTCTGCCTCAGGAAAGAAATCTAGATGACTATAATGGGGCTTCCTCAATGTCTTTAGTGTGGAAAGCCCAGTAATTCGGCATTCCATGTGGAAGCCGGGATTGAACGAATGGTAAGAAAAACTGATTTTCAGAAAAAGATCTTTGACAATGTTTCTACAGTTCCTGGAATCAGCTGGGTTCCCTCTGGGTGGTCTGGCTTACATAAATTGGAGTTGTGGATTGTCAATGGGTAAGTCTATGTAGCAAGATTGTGCATGTTTGTGTGTGTGCTTCTGAGTATTTCTCCTAGACACAGCTCTTATTTACACAGAACAATAGCTACTGTCAACTGTGTCAAGAAACTAACCTCATCTTACTACCACAAAATTTACATATAGGAACTCATTCAGTCCTCATCACAGCCATATGTAGCAAGTTTACTAAAGACACAACTCAGATGGAGAACCTCAGGTACAGAGCGAAATATTCCAATCTCATGTGGAAGAGCCTAATATGTATCCCATCAAGTAACCTCAGTGTTGATACAATGAACCTGCACTTAAAACTGTGAAATGGGAATATTAGATATTGTGCAAAGGAGGTCTAGGATCTGTGTATATTACAGAGTTTCCAAATACTGCCCATTATTATAAGGTAAGCTAAGCAATCACATCACCTACTGCAAATTTCACATGACTTCATATCTATCTGTTGGGTATTTTAAGTAAACATAAAATGACAAGATTTTCTTAAAACCTGGCTTTAATTCACATGGGTCTTCTAGGCAACTTATGAAGAAGGGAATCAAAACTTTGAACCATAAATAAATTATTAATAATATTCATACCTTTGTCTGTCAGTAAGTTGTCAACAGCTCTTTCAATTCTGAAGGATTTTCCCAGGATTTTTCCTCAAGGGTAAAAAATAAAAATCTGTTTCTCAGCTCACTGCACCCAATCCTCAAGCAGTGTGAAAATCACTATCTGGCCAAAGAAGAGGGAACACCAGAAGCTATACCCCAGCAACTGCCCTAGAAAAGGTAATATGTTAATGCAAACATTATGTGAATTCAAGAATAACATTGGGACTCTGGGAAGATGGCAGACTAGTAAGACCAGGGAATCTCTTATAACTAGAGAACAGGCTGAAACAGCCCCCAAAAAAGATCTTCTATGGTTTAGGACAGCAGAAAAAGATATTTTAGAGTATAGGACAGCAGGCAAAGGCTGGATACCACCCAGAGGAGAGAGGGACAAAGTAGGGAAATCATGACAACAACAGAACCATGAGTTGAAAGCAGCAGCTGTTGCTGCCAGCACCATCCCCCACACTAAAGACACTTTAGAATTCTCAGGCCTCTGGGCCTGCAACTTCAAGGGGAGCTCCAGGGATCTACCACCCCAGGAAAGGGGAGAGAGAGGGACACAGCCTAGGGCAGACTCAGCTTCTGACCAACAAATTTGGTCTGCTGTATCTCATGAGCCTGTCCAGGCCAGGTGAGACCACACAGTGGTTGCCCTGGGAGCCAGGGAAGGACTAGAGAAATCCAACCCTGGCAATCTCCCTCTCTGCTAACTGGGACTAATTGATGAGGAGCCCCAGGAAAGGCAAGAGAGAGAAACACAGCCTAAGGTTGACATAGCTTTTCACTCACAAAGTTGGTCTGCTGTGTCCCAAGAGCCCTCCCAGGCTGGGTGGGGTGGCACAATTGTTTGCCTTGGAGCCTGCAAGAGGCTAAAGATATACAACCCTCCCAATCTCCTCCTCTACTAACAGGAACAGATTGTTGAGGACTCAGAGGGGAGTGGAAACATTTCCTGACTGGGAAAAGGGAAGGGGCTACCAGAGAAAGCTGGAGAACTGTCTCAAAGAAAGTTTGAATTACAAGGCTCCTAGCCTCCAGACAGGAAGCTCTATCACATTGATCTGGTCTGTGTTGTAACAAATACACTTCAACCAGGCAATGAACTGAGTGCTGCCAAAGAAAGCCATCTCCTGGCAGACCAAGGAAGTGCACACAAGAAAATTAAAAATAAGTAGGAGAGGCTTTTTCTGGACTCTATAGCCTCCTAGCCAAAGGCCCCAGGAAGCAACTCTACAACAAATTACTGGGTCCAGTGCCCAGTGGCCAGTTTTGAGCAACCAGCAGTACCATCCTAACAATCCAGGTTGAGCCAAAAAACAAAGAGCAGTGGTAATCCACAGCGTCCTGCCACTAAATCTTTACAAAAGAGAAAGAAAATTGAGCAAGAGTAAACTACATTCTAATCAGATGCCTATATATCATTAAAAAAATATGAGCCACACTAATAAAAGACATAGCCCTACAAAAGGAATGCATCAAAGCCCCAGAAGAGATGCAGAATTTGAGAGAACTAATCAGCGAGATGTGAACAAATTTCCAAAATCAAATTCATGAGTTGAAAGACAAAAAAAGTTAGAGAGATAAATGACATAAAAAAGACAGTGAGTGAACGCAAATAAAACTTGAAATCCTGAACAGAAAAGTAACAGGGCTCATGGGAATGAAAGACATAATAGGTGAGATCAAAAACACATTTAAGGCATATACCAGCAGACTCAAAGTGAAAGAAAAAATAATAAATGATACCAAAGACAGAACAGCTAAAATTGAAGAGAGGAAAGAAAAGAGAGAGGAAAGAATGGAAAAAAATGAGCAGGTGCTCAGGGCATTGAATGACAACACAAAACCCAACAATATACATGTCATAGGAGTTCCAGAAGGAGAAGAGAAGGGAAAAGGGAAAGGGGCTGCGGAAATAATAGCTGAAAATTTTCCAACTCTCACAAAAGAAATGAAAATATATGTCCAAGTAGCCCATCATACCCCTATCAAAATAAATCTAAATAGACCTACTCCAAGAAACATACTACTTAGAATGTCAAATTTCAAAGATCAAGAGAAAATTCTCAGAGCAGTAAGGGAAAAGCAATCCATTACATACAAGGGATGTCCAGTAAGCTTTAGCAGATTTCTTTTCAGAAACCATGGAGGCAAGACAGTGGTATGATACAATTAGGAACTGAAAGAGAAAAACTGCCAGCTGAGAATTCTTTATCCAGCAAAACTGTCCTTCAAATATGAAGGTGAGTATAAATTATTCACAAACAAACAGAAACTAAGACAGTTTGCAGAAAAGAATCCATCTTTGCAGGAAATATTAAAGGAAACCTTAGAACCTGAAAGAAAAGTACAGGAAAGACAGGCTTGGAGGAGAGTATAGAAGAAAAAATAGCAGAAAGGATAACCAAAATAATAAGAAAACAAACAAAAACAAAATGACATATGAAAACCAAAGAATAAAATGAGAGAAGTAAACAGTGCATTTACAATAATATCATTGAATGTGAATGGATTAAACTCACCAATCAAAAGATTCAGGCTGATAGAATGGATTTAAAAACAGCCTTCCATATGCTGCTTACAAGAAACGTACCTTAGACCCAGAGATACAAACCGGCTGAAAGTAAAAGTTAGAAAAAGATACTTCACGTGAATAGTAACCAGAAAAGAGCAGGTAGCTATACTAATATTAGACAAAACAATTTAAATTCAAAAAAGTTATAAGAGATACAGAAGGCCATTATATATTAATAAAAGAGATGATCCACCAGGAAGATGTAACAGTCGTAAATATCTATGCACCTAACCACATGCCCCACAATTGAGACAAACTAGCAAAACTGAAAGTAGAAATAGATATTTCTACAATAATCAGTGGATACTTAAACACCCCACTCACATCATTAGATAGAACAACTAGACAGAAGATCAACAAGGAAACAGAGAACTTGAACAATATGGTAAACAAGTTAGACCTAACAGACATATACAGAACACTGCATCCAAACTCATGCAGTGCCCATGGAACTTTCTCCAGGACAGACTACATTTGGTCACAAAGCAGCCCTCAATAAATATAGAAAGACTGAAATTATACAAGGGGGAAGCAGCTGTGGCTCAATTGGTTGAGCTCCCATTTACCATATGTGAGGCCCTGGGTTCGATTCCTGGGGCCTCTTGGTGAAGGCAAGCTGGCCGATGACGGCCTGTGCAGCATGGTGAGCTGATGGCCCGCACGGCATGGTGAGCTTGTGCATCAAGATGACACAACAAAGGGAGACAAGCAGACACAGAAAAACTCAAAGCAAATTGACACAGAGAGCACAAGCAGCAAGGGGGGGGGATAAATAAATAAATAAAAAATCTTAAAAAAAAAAGAAATTATAATAAAGCACTTTCACAGATCATAATGGAATAAAACTGGAAATCAATAATAAACAGGAAAAAAGTAAATTTGCAAATGTGTGGAGGCTGAGCAACACACTCCTAGTTTATCAGTGGGTCTAAGAAGAAATTGCAAGTGAACTCAGTAAGTATATTTAGACAAATGAAAACAAGAACACAATATATCAAAACTTATGGGATACAGTGAAGGCAATCTTGAAATTTATAGCACTAAATGCTTATATTAAAAAAGAAGAAAGAGCTAAACTGAAAGATTTAACTTAACTACAGAAACAAGAAAAAGAACAGCAAACCAATCACAAAGCAAGCAGAACCAACAAAATTATAAAGATTAGAGCAGAAATAAATGAAAATGAGAACAACAACAACAAAAAAAACAATAGAGAAAAATCAACAAAACTAAAAGCTGGTTCTTTGAGAAGATCAATAAAATTGACAAACCCCTAGCTAGACTAACAAAGAAAAAAGGAGAGAAAATGCAAATAAATACAATCAGAAATGAAAGGGGAGAAGTTACAAATGACCCCACAGAAATAAAAAGAATCATAACAGGATATTATGAGAAACCATAGGCCAACACACTAGACAACATGGATGAAATGGACAAATTCCTAGAAATGCACAACCAACATACACTGATGCTACAAGAAATACAAGAACTTAACAAACCAATCACATTTAAGGAGATTGAATCCATCATCAAAAATCTCCCAGCAAAGAAAAGTCCAAGACCAGATGGCTTCACAGGTGAATTCTACCAAGCATTTAGAAAAGAATTAACACCACCCTTGTTTAAACTCTTCTAAAAAATTGAAGAGGAAGGAAAATTACCCAACACATTTTATGAAGCCAATATCACCCTAATATCAAAGTGAGATAAAAATACTACAATTAAAGAAAATTACTGGCCAATCTCTCTAATGAACATAGACACAAAAATTCTCAACAAAATACTTGCAAATTGAATCCAACAGCATATACATCACAACCAAGTGTAATTTATTCCTGGCATGCAAGGCTGGTTCAACATAAGAAAATCAATCAATGTGATACATGACATTAACAAATTGAAGGAAATGAAACACATGATCATAACAATTGATGCAGAAAAGGCATTCAACAAAATCCAGCATCCTTTCTTTCATAAAAACACTTCTGAAGATAGGAATAGAAGGAAAATTCCTAATATGTAAAAAGACATATATGAAAAATCCACAGCCAACATGATACTCAAAGGGGAATGGTTGAAATCTTTCATTCTAAGATTGGGAATAAGACAAGGATGCCCAATGTCACCACTGTTATTCAATATTGTAATAGAAGTTCTAACTAAGGCAATTAGACAAGGAAAAAAATTAAAGGCATCCGAATAGGAAAAGAGGAAGTAAACACTCACTGTTTGCAGATGACATGATCCTGTACTTAGAAAATCCTGTAGTATCCACTACAAAGCTACTTGAGCTAATAAATGAGTTCAGCAAAGTGACAGGATAAAAGATCAACACACAAAAATCTGTAATGTTTTTTGTACAATAGTATAGAACAATCTGAGGAAGAAATCAGGGGGAAAATTCTGTTTTCAATAGCAACAAAAAGACTCAAATACCTAGGAATCAATTTAAACAAAGTAGTAGTATGTGCAGAAAACTAAAAAACTGCTAAAAGAAATTTTAAAAAGACCTAAACAAATGGAAAGACATTCCATGTTCATGGATTTGAAGAATAAATATTGTGAACATGTCAATCTTAACCAAACTGCTTTATAGATTCAATGCAATACCAATCAAAATCACAACAGCTTACCTTACAGAATCACAGAAGGCAATTACCAAATTCATTTGGAAGGGAAAGTGCACCTGAATACCCAAAAGCATTCTAAAAAAGAAGAGTGACGTGAGAGGAATTTCACTCCCTGACCTTGAAATATATTACAAAAATACAGTGGTGAAAAAACCATGGTACTGGCATAAAGATAGACACATCAATCAGTGGAGCAGAACTGAGAACTAAACGCTCACCTACAAAGTCAATGGGTTTTTGACAAACCTACAAAGCCCATGTTAATGGGACAAAACAGTCTCTTCAACAAATGATGTTGGGAGAACAGGATATGTATAATTGAAAGAATGAAAGAGGACCCCTATCTCACTCTCTATACAAGAGTCAATCAAAATGGATCATAGATCTAGATATAAAAGCCAGGACCATAAAACTAATCAAAGGAAACATCTTCAAGACCTTGTAGTAGGTGGTGGTTTCTTGGACCTTAAACACAAAGCACGTGACACACACACACAAAAAGATAAATGGGACCTCCTCAAAATTAAACACTTTTGCACCTCATAGGACTTTGTCAAAAGGGTGAAAAGGCAGCTAACTCAATGGGAAAAAATATTTGGAAATCACATATCTGATAAGGGTTTAATATCCAGGATATATAAAGAGATGTTACAACTCAACAATAAAAAGACAAATTTAAAAATGGGCAAAAGACTTGAATAGACATTTATCCAAAGAAGAAATACAAATGGCAAAAAAACACATGAAGAAATGCTCAACATCACTCATGATTAGGGAAATGCAAATCAAAACTACAATGAGATATTATTTCACACCTATCAGAATGGCCACTATTAAAAGACAGAGAACTATAAGTGTTGGAGAGGATGTAGAGAGATAGGAACACTTTTTCACTGTTGGTGGGAATGCAGAATGGTACAGCCACTGTGGAGGACTGTGGCAGTTCCTAAAGAAGTTGAATATAGACTTGCCACATGACCCTGCAATACCACTACTGGATATATACCCAGAAGAACTGAGAGCAGTTACGTAAGCTGACATCTGCACACCAATGTTCACAGCAATATTATTCATGATAGCCAAAGTTGGAAACAACTCAGGTGTCCATCAACAGATGAATGGATAAACAAACTGTGGTCTATTCACATGATGGAATATTATGCAGCTGTAAGAAGAAATGAAGTTGTAAAGCACATGACAACACAATGAACCTGGAGGACATTATGTTGAGTCAAGCAAGCCAGACACAAAAGGACAAATAATGTATGACTGCATTACTATGAACTAAATATATTGTGTAAGATGTTGTTTGATGCAAAAAAAGAATTATATGTATCCAGTTTTTACTTGAGAAACGTATGTATCTATTCATCTGTGTTTGCTTTTTAATTTTTAATTGTTTATATTTTCAATTAAATATATAAAATAAAGTGAAAAATAAATAAATAAAACAAAACACTCCAACCAGGATTGAACTGAGAGGGCTGCCAAGGATTGCCATCTGCTGGCAGAACTAGGTAGTACATGTGAGAAAATAAAAAATAAATAAGTAAAAGAGGCATTTTCTGGCCTTTATAGCTTCCCTGCTAAGGCCTAGGAAGCAGGTCTGCAACCCATTACTGAGTCCAGAGCTCAGGTTTGAGCAACTAACAGGGACAACACTAACAATCCAGTTCAAAGAATCAAAGAGCAGCAGTAATACACAGCCTCCCTCTACTAAATCCCAATGAAAGAGAAAGAAATTGAGCATCTGAGTAAACTACATCCTAATCAAATGCCTAGACATCAGCAAAAATATATGAGCCAGACTAAGAAAATGGAACACATGGCCCAGGAAAAGGAATATATCAAAGTCCCAGAAGAGATGCAGGATTTGAGAGAACTAGTTAGCGAGAAGTGTAAAAATTCCCAAAATCAAATTAATGAGATGAAAGACAATATGGCTAAAGAGATGAACAACATCAAGAAGATACTGAGCAAACCCAAAGAAGAATTTGATATCCAGAACAGAAAAGTAACAGAGTTCCTGGGAATGAGAGACACAATAGGTGAGATCAAAAACATATTAAATGCATAAAAAAGCATACTTGAAATGATAGAAAAAAGAATGATTGATACTGAAGATAGAACAGCTGAATTTAAAGAGAAAAAAGAACAGAGGGAGAAAAAACTGGAAAAACTGGAACAGAGGGGCTCAGGGCATTGAATGACAACACAAAAAGCAACAATATACATGTCATAGGAGTTCCAGAAGGAGAAGAGAAGGGAAAAGGGGCAAAAAGAGTATTTGAGGAAATAATAGCTGAAAATTTCTCAACTCTTAAAAAAGAAATGAACTTACATGTCCAAGAAGCCCACCTTACCCCAATCAGAATAAATCTGAATAGAGTACTCCAAGAAACATACTACTCAGAATGTCAAATGTCAAAGATTAAGAGAAAATTCTGAGATCAGTAAGGGAGAGGCAAACCATCACTTACAAAGGACATCCAGTAAGACTTAGTGCAGATTTCTTATCAGAAACCATGGTGGCCAAGAAGACAGTGGTATGATACAGTTAGGATACTGAAAGAAAAACTGCCAGCCAATAATTCTACATCCAGAGAATTGTCCTTCAAATATGAAGGTGTGTATAAAATATTCACAAACAGAAACTAAAAGAGTTTGTAATAAAGAATCCATCTTGCAGGAAATATTAAAGAAAGACTTAGAGCCTGAAAGAAAAAGACAGGAGAGAAAGGCCTGGAGGGGAGTACAGAAGAAAGAATAGCAGAAAGGATAACCAAAAGAGTAAAAAGACCAAAATATGACATGACATATGAAAACCAAAGAATAAAATGGTGAAAATAAATAATGCATTTACAGTAATATAAATGAATGTGAATGGATTAAACTCACCAATCAAAAGATATGGCTGACAGAATGTATATAAAAAAAACATGAGCTGCTTTCAAGAGACACACCTTAGACCCAGGGATACTAACCAGCTGAAAGTGAAAGGTTGGAAAAAGATACTCCATGCAAATAGTAACCAAAAAGAAACAGGGGTAGCTATACTATTATACTATTATCAGACAAAACAGACTTTAAATGCAAACAATTATATGAGATAGAGAAGGTTATTAAATATTAATAAAAGGAACAATCCACCAGGACATTATAACAGACATAAATATCTATGCACCTAACCAGGGTGCCCCAAAATACATGAGACACACTCTGGCAAACCTGAAAGGAGAAACAGACATCTGTACAATAATCATTGGAGACTTCAACACACCACTCACATCATCAGACAGAACAACTAGACAGAAGATCAACAAGGAAATAGAGAACTTAAATAATAGAATAAACAAGTTAGACCTAAAAGACATATACAGAATATTTCATCCAAACTCAGCAGGCTATACATTCTTTTCACATGCCCATGAATCCTTCTCCAGGATAGACCACATGTTAGGGCACAATGCAGCTCTCAATAAATATAAAAAGATTGAAATTATACAAAGCACCTTCTCAGATCATAAGGGAATGAAACTGGAAATCAATAACAAACAGGAAAAGGGTAAAATCACAAATATGTAGAGGCTAAACAACACACTCCTAAATAATCAGTGGGTCAAAGAAGTTGCAAGTGACATCAGTAAAGGTATTGAGACAAATAAAAATGAGAACTCAACTTAGTCACTGTTGACAGGAATGCAGAATGGTACAGCCACCGTGGAGGACTGTTTGGCAGTTCCTAAAGAAGCTGAATATAGATTTGCCCCATGACCATGTAATACCACTATTGGGTATATACCCAGAAGTACTGAGAGCAGTGACATGAAAAGACATCTGCACACCTATGTTCACAGAAGTCTTATTCACAAATGCAAAAAGCTGGACACAATCCAGGTGTCCACCAACTGAAGAATGGATAAACAAACTGTGATGTATTCACACAATAGAATATTATGCAGCTGTAAGAAGAAATGATGTCGTAACGCATATATGACAACATGGATGAAGCTGGAGGACAGTATGCTGAGAGAAGCAAGCCAGATACAAAAGGACAAATACAGTAAGATTGCATTACTATGAACTAAACGTATTGTGTAACAGAGTGTGTAATTCCATTTATATAAAATGTAAATAAAATCAATTTATATAGTAAAGAAAAAAGTATTTGTGCAAAAATAGCCAGAAATGGGAGCTGTGGGCAGGAGGGCAAGCATAGAGAGATCGAGAGGTGATGGATTTTGTTTTTTTTTCCCTTTGTTTTTTATTATTATTGAAATAATGACAATGCTCTAATGATGACTGACGTGATGAATGCACAACTATGTGATTGTGCCAAATACCACTGAGTGTGCACTTTGGATGAAATGTATGCTTTGTTGATATGTATCAATAAAATTGATTTTTTTTTAAGGCAAACAGCACTTAAAATGGGAAAATATGTGAATACACATTTACCAAAGAAGAACCGTTCAATTCTTTTCATTACTAGGGAAATACAAATTAAAATCTGCTATGAATTATCATATACACATACTAGAATGGCTAAAATCAAGAGAGATAATACCATCTGATAAAGAAGATGTGGAAAAACCCTCATACATTTCTGGTGAGAATGCAAAATGGTGCTGACACTTTGGGAAACAATTGTCAGTTTCTTAAAAATATAAACTTACCATAATACTTGCTAATTCCACTCTGAGAAATCTATCCAAGATAAATGATATCATGTCCATGCAATGAATTCCTGGGGCAAGTTCATGGCAACAAAAACTAGAAAAAAAATACAAATGTCTATTAAATGGTGCATGGATAACAAACTGTGGTACATCCATAAATAGATTTGCAGCTTTAACTATCTAATTTCATGCCCCCCCCCATGTTGCCCTTGGAAGCAGCCCCACCCAGCCTGTCCCTAGCCTGCCTGGAGGGCACACAGGACTCTGCAGTACTAACTTTAGCACTAATTATAGGTTAAAAATTGGACAGAAGAACCATGTGTAGGGAAACCACAACTGAGTCCAACTCTGTCACTCTGGGGAACATAAATTTCAAAGTAGGCCCCACTGGCAAGGCACCAAACTCTTGAGCTATCTGCCCTGACTCTATTGTATGTCCCCAGAGCCCTCAGGAGCCATGCTATTTGAGGTAGTATCTACTTTGGCAGTCAAGGAGATCCTGCTGAGACGTACATAAGCATAACCTCTGGAATGACCTTGCGACTCACTTTGAAGTCTCCTAGCCACATAAACTCATTCTTCTTTTCATTTTCCCCCTTTTGGTCAAGCTCTTTTTCCAGTTCCATTGCAAGTTTGGTAGTAATACCTCAGTGCCAGGGAGGCTCATCCCCAGGAGTCATGCCCCACTCTGGGGTGAAGATAATGTATTTATATGCTGAGTTGAGCTTAGAACCACATTTGAGCAACAATTAGGCTCCCAGGAGGCAATTCTTAGGCACCCTATAATACTGAGTTTCAATTTGAAGAGTTATGGTTCATACACATAGTCATCAGTATCAAAAGCCCATCAGGAGACCATTCTCCTTCACTAGTCATTGCCCCTGTACTTGGGGGATTCTTGCTGACCTATTAGAGAATGTGGCAGAGCTCCCCAGGATGGGAATTTGACATTCTTTCAGTTATTGAATGAATCACAACCCACCATGACAATGGTCCATGAATATTTAAACACACTTATCTGCCTTATATGTATGTCCAGGTAATCTTCCTCCCATGTATCTCTCGTCACTGACACCCCACACCAATGATTCTCCCCTGGCACAGAGAACCACAAGTGCTGGAGAGGATGTGGAGAGATAACATTTATTCACTGTTGGTGGGAATACAGAATGGTACAGTCACTGTGGAGGACTGTTTGGCAGTTTCTAAAGAAGTTGAATATAAACTGGCCACATGACCCTACAATACTGCAACTGGGTATATATCCAGAAAAACTGAGAGCAGTGACACGAAGACACATCTGCATACTGATATTCATAGAGGCATTATTCACAAGTGCCAAAATTTGGAAACAATTCAGGTGTCCATCAACTGATGAATGGATAAACAAACTGTGGTATATTCACACAATGGAATATTGTGCAGCTGTAAGAAGAAATGAAGTCATAAAGCAAATGACAACATGGATAAATCTAGAGGACATTGTGTTGAGCAAAGCCAGCCAGACACAAGAGGACAAATACAATATGACTGTGTTATTACGAACCAAATCTATTGTGTAATGTATTGCGTGATTCAAGAAAAACTATATTTATCCAGGACATTTAATGGAGAAATGTATGTTTTTATCTAACAGTGTTTTCTTTTTATTTTAAACTATTGATTATATATTCAATTATTAAATGTATAAAATAAAGTTTATAAATTTAAAAAAAAGTGAGTTTACACAGCCAGGAGGGATCACAGTGGTAATGGGCCCCCAGACCCCAGACCTCACCTGCCCTGTGTACTCCAAGAAAGCAGAAAGAAGTAAAACAGGGGAGAAAGAAAGAAAATTAAAGGCTCCAGTAACTCATCAGGGCTTAGATCTAAAGACTGCAAAGTGCCTAAGATGAAGATCTCTGGGGTTGGATACACAAAGTGTTGGGGTCCCTGCAAAACCCCCAGGCTGGGCAGAAACCTGTGCTCCAGGAGGGGTCCCCATTCATTGTGTTCCCCCAGTCACGCTCCCCCCCATGAGCCCTTCCTTTGAGCATGATCAATCGCCTCTCCTAATAACCCCTTTAAGAGCCATCTGCTGTAGGCCAGTCACCCAGCAGGCCCTTTCCAGGGGGGAGGCAGAAGAAAGGGACGTGGCCTCTGTCAGGCTCTGAGGCAAATCTGAAGGGGAGAGCCTGGGAAGGAGGCGCCCTAATAGGGGAAGGACTGCGCGGCACCGCCGAGGGTCAGGAGGGAGGGTGGAAGGCGGACCGTGGGGGGAACTGAGGGAGGAACTTTTGGGGTGGAGGGACCGTGGGAGGTCATCAAAATTTGCTAAATTTGAGTGAAACATAAGCATGAAAATCACACCCCAAACCAGCATCATATTAAACTCAAGTAAATGGTTCTGGGAAAGTGAATTATTTTCATAAATATCCAGTATACTACAAAGTTTTTTATTCCTTCATATGAAATTCAACTCTATGTAGATAATAAGGGTAGAAAAGGATCATCTCATTAGGCGATCTATGATGCATATCAAAATTATTCTTACTGAATGAAATCATGCACAACATAGCCACAGTGTAGACTGCTAGCAATATTTGCCATATTCCATATCAGTCTTAAAATTTACTGATAAAAATGCAAAGTTGCTGGTATATGACTTGACCTGTGATTGGAGCTTACATTGACACACACACTTATTATTTTGAAGCCATCAGTTTAAAGGAGATAGGACCTGGGATGTAGTCATATGAACCTCTTGTTTGGTTGGACAGTGTTACCAAATGAGGTTTTCCATGGACTTAGAAGTTGGAGTAGAATGAGTCCAACTCATTAATAAACAGGACTTGGAAATGTCTGAGAAATCTAGACTCTAATTTTTTGCTGGAAGTGGAAAAATTAATGCAGTGATGCCCTTTGTGCTTAGTAGTTGCTACAGCAAGAAGAGCATTTATTAACAGATGTAAGAGACCTTCAGCAATCATTTATTTAACTTATATGGTCAGGTCTACTAATTCAGTCCTACTCTATAGGTATATGTGACAATTAGAAGGTTGCCAACTAAAATTTGTCTAATATCTTGTAAGATTTATGTAAAAACTACAATTATATGTATACATAACTAATCAAAGAGTCAACGGATATCCTGAATCTAGGTGTCAGATATTTCCTGAGGTGTTGGCAATACAGAAGTTTAGAGGACAGTCCTGGTTTCTAACTTCCTGATGTCTACAATTTAGAGTGGAGGAGAAATGATAAACAGATAGGAGAATTATGGCCACTATGAAAAGGTAGAATGGTACCTTGGGGATATAGAGCAGGTGATCCAACCAAGCCTGGGACACTGAGAAATGACATATTTGCTGAGACCTAACAGCTAAGGTAGCTGGGTCAAGGGAGGGAAGAGGGGACAATTTTAGGCAGAGGAGATAGCTGGCCCCCAAACAGTAGAGAACACAGACTTTTAGAAGAATTTAAAGAATTCTGTAACACCTGGACTTAATAGAACAAGGGGGCAGATAAAGCCAAAAGGCAAGCAATAGCAATCATTCAAGGTTGTGGAGGCCATAGTAAGGACATGGGACTTTATCATAGGGGCAATGAAAAATAAATGACAGATTTTAAGTAGATAAAAACATATGATAGTCTTTGTGGTTATTGTTAGCTATTTGTAGTTATAATCTCCTTAAGTCCTCACAATAGCCCTGTATGTATTTAATGGATGTGATCCCCTCTCTGCAGATGAGGACACTGAAATTCACAGAGATTAAA
>JAKSZT010035385.1:16827-77190 GCA_026826555.1 Tolypeutes matacus | reverse complement strand
GTTGCCAGTTGGCACTTGGGAAAAGTTTTCAATTAGCAATAATCGTGCCTCAGATAAACCTCATTGGCTACGATACTTTTTGCAGTGTTTTTAACAGGAAAGCGTGCTGTATTTGTTTGAATTCTTTTTCTGCATCTCTAGAGATTTCATGTGTTTTTTTCCTTTGGATCTGTTTATGTGGTATATTACATTGATTGATTTTCTTATGATGAACCATCCTTGCATACCCAGGGTTAAACCTACTTGGTCATGGTGTATAATTCATTTGATGTATTTTTGAATACAATTAACAAGTATTTTGTTGAGGATTTTAGCATTTAGGTTAATTAGAGAAATAGGTTTATAGTTTTTCTTTCTTGTGACATCTTTGGCTTTGGTTTTAGGGTGATGTTGGCATGATAGAATGAGTTAGGTAATGTTCCTTCTTCTTTTATTTTGTGGTAGAGTTTAAGCAAGATTGGTGTTAGTTCTTCCTGGAATGTTTGGTAGAATTCACCTGTGAAGCCTTCTGGTCCTGGGCTCTTCTTAGTTGGGAGTTTTTTGATGACTGATTCTATCTCTTTACTTGTAATTGGTCTGTTGAGTTCATCCATTTCTTCTTTTGTCAATATTGGCTTGTTGGTATATAAATTTTCAAAGTATCCTCTTATGATATTCTTTATTTCTGTGGAGTCAGTGGTGATATCCCCTTCCTTATTTCCTATTTTGTGTATTTGCATCTTCTCTCAGTTTTTCTTTATTAGTCTAGCTAAGGGTTTGTCAATTTTATGGATAGTCTCAAATAACTAGCTTTTGGTTTCATTTTTTTTTCTAGTGCTTTCTTATTTTCTATTTCATTTATTTCTGTCTGTTGTTTTTCTAATTCCTCCAGGTGTGCAATTCTTCAATTTTAACTCTTTCTTCTTTTTTGGTATATGCATTTATGGCTATGAATTTCCCTTTCAGTACAGCTTTTGCTGCATCCCATAGGTTTTGATGTGTTGTTGTTTTCATTCATTTCAAGGTAGTTACAGATTTCTTTTGAGTTTCCTCCTTGACCCACAGTTTCTCTAAGTGTGTTTTGTTTAACTTCCGTATATTTGTGCCTAATCTGGTTCTCTGGCCCTTACTGATTTCCAGCTTCATTCTATTGTGGTCAGAGAAATTACTTTGTATAATCTCAATCTTTCTGAATTCATTGAGAATTTTTCTGATGCCTGGCATGTGTTCTATCTTGGAGAATGATCCATGTTCACTAGAGAAGAATGTATATCCCACTGTATTTGTTTGTAGTGTTTTGTATATGTCTGTTAGATCCAGTTCCTCTAAAGTATTATTCAAAGTCTTTGTTTCTTTATTGATTCTCTGTCAAGATGTTCTGTTTAATGGTGTTCATGGTGTATTAAATTTTTCCACTATAAATGTAGAGGCATCTATTTCTCCATCTAGTTTTTCCAGTGTTTGCCTCATGTATTTTGAAGAGCCCCAGTTAGGTGCATAAATGTTTATGATTGTTCTTTCTTCTTGAAAAATGATTCCTTTTACTAATATATAGTGTTTATCTTTATCTCTTACAATAGTTTTGTATTTAAAGTCTATTTTGTCTGATATTTGTATAGCTACTCCCAACTATTTAGGTGTGATTTGCTTGTAAGATTGTTTTCCAGCTGTTCACTTTCAGTCTCCTGACTCTCTGGGTCTAAGGTGGGTTTTCTGTAGAAAACATATAGATGGGTCATATTCCCTTATCCATTCTGCTAACCTGTATTTCTTGACCAGAGTTTAATCCAGTAATATTCAGTGTTATTACTCTGAAGGAATTAAATTAGTCATATTTTCTTTGGGTTTATATATGTCATATGTTGCTTTTAATTCTCTTTTTGTTTTGTTAGTTGTTCTTACACTCTCCTCCAACTTTCTCTCTCTTCTGTTTTTTCCTTTCAATCTGCAGGACTCCTTTTACTATTTCTTGAAGGGCAGGTTTCTTATTGGCATATTTTCTTAATTTCTATTTATTTGTGAATATTTTGAATTCTCCATCTTTTTTTTTTTAAGATTTATTTATTCCTCCTCCCTTGCTGCTTGTGCTGTCTGTGTGTCATTTGCTGTGCATTTTTCTGTGTCTGCTTGTCTCCCTTTGTTGAGTCATGTTGCCATGCCAGCCCACCGCCCTGTGTAGGCCATCATGTCTTCACCAGGAGGCCCCAGGAACCAAACCCAGGGCCTCCCATATGGTAAACGGGAGCCCAAACAATTGGGCCACAGCCACTTCCCTCCATCATTTTTAAATGCCAGTTTTGCTGGATAGAGAATTCTTGGCTGGGGTGTTTTTTTCTTTTAGTACCTTAACTATCTCATACCACTGCCTTCATGCCTCCATGGTTTCAGGTGAGAAATCAGCACTTAATCTTATTTAGCTTCCCTTGTGTGTGATAGTTCTCTTTTCTCTTGATGCTTTCAGTGTTTTCTTTTTGTCTTGAGCATTGGACAGTTTGACAAATATATGTCTTGGAGTAGGCCTGTTGGGATTTATAATGTTTGGGGTTCACTAGACTTCCTGGGCCTGTATGTCCATCTCCCTCAATAAGGTTGGGAAATTTTCAGCCAGTATTTCCTCCAACACGCCTTCTGCCCCCTTTTCCCTTCTCTTCTCCCTGTGGGATGCCTATAATGCATATGTTTGTGCATTTTGCATTGTCATTGAAATCTCTAAGTCTCTGCTGGGTTTATCCTATCTTTTTATCTATCTGTTCCACTATCTGTTTGATTTCAGATTTACTGTCTTCTGTATCACTTATTCTTTCCTCTGCCTGTTCAAATCAACTGTTATGTGCTTCCAGTGTATTTTTGATTTCTTGGATTGTGCCATTCATCATCATATCTGTTATCTTTTTATGCATGTTTACACTTTCTTCAATATGTTCTCCCAGTGCCATCTTAATATCCTTAATCTCTTCCTTCACTTCATTAATTTGGTCCATGATATTTGTTTGGACAGCTTTGATAAGTTGTTTGATGTTCTGCATCTCTTCCTGGTTCTTTATTTGTTTATTGGAATGGGCTATGTCTTCCTGTTTTCTAGTATGGTTTGTAATTTTTTGTTTGCTATCTGGTCATCTTTTAATCTTGATGGGTTTATTCAGTTAATTTGCTTCTTTCTTTAGGGCTTTATTTAGTTGCTGTTTGTGAGTGTGTGTTTTCTCTTTGACACTTTGTTCATCTTATTCTATTTCCTTGCTGTTGTCAGTGTTCCCTTTAAGGAAAAAATTAGGGTGTTGAGAACGCAAAAGAATAAAGAAAAGAAAAAGGTAATAGTAATAATAATAGTAATCATTAGAAGAGGAACCATAAAGACCTTGCAAAATGGATATGTAACTCATGTAAGCAATGTAGACTAATAGGAATAAAAAAGTGGTGTACCAACAATGAAATGGGAAACCAAATAGAGAAAAATATATAGAAAGAATTAAAAGGCCAGAATGATGAGGAGAGAGGAAAAGACAAAAGACAAAAAGAAAAAAGTTAATGAAAGAAAACAGGATAGACAAGATAGAAATAAAAACCAGAACAATTGAGGACTAAACAACTAGATTTGTAATGTTAGGAAAACAACAGAAAGCAGAAGATAGAAAGATAAAGGAAAGAAAAGACATAGCATTTGTAGACAAAATCAGTATACACAGAAAAGGGAAAATCAAGGAAGAGGAAACACAGCAACCAAGAAACAAGCCAGCAGCACCACGAGGAAGTTATCTCTTTGTCCAGCTCCCTCCAGATCAATGCCATGAAGCTTCCTGCTCTGTGGGTTCCAACAACAGCTCACTTAGGCAGGATCTTGACCCCTGACTCAGCTGTATTTTTGTGAGAGAGATTTGTGTATGTTCTTTTGAAAGAAATAAAATTAGGACCAGAGAAAAGTAAAGAGAAATGAAGACAAAAAGAATAATAGTAATAATAATAGTAAAAGGTAGGAGAGCAACCTTATAAGAACTAGAATATTGAAAAGTTAACACGAATAAGAAGCACAGAGGAATAAGATTTGGAGAGTGGAACAGAAACAATGAAATAAGAAACAGAATATAGAAAAATATATAGAATCAATTAAAAGGCTGGAATGGTGAGAAGAGGGTAAAAGAAAAGAGAAATGAGAGGAAGAAAATTGTGAAAAAGAGAAAATAATCAGAGGAAAAAGGAGCAAGGGAGAAATACAAACAGGAAAAACTGGAGACCAAATCAAAGAGGTGGGATCAAAGAACAACAGAAAACAGAAGATATAAAGATGAAGGAGTGAAAAGAAATAACGTAGGTAGAC
Source organism: Tolypeutes matacus (assembly GCA_026826555.1). Lineage (NCBI taxonomy): Eukaryota > Metazoa > Chordata > Mammalia > Cingulata > Chlamyphoridae > Tolypeutes > Tolypeutes matacus. Next base: position 72,899 of record JAKSZT010035385.1, on the reverse strand, counting down.
TAAATCAGTAACCAAAATTAAAAAGAAAAGAAAAATAAACAATCAGAGAAACAAAGGAAGGGGATATCAAACAAGCAAGAAACCATACAGCAGTGACTCCTTTTAAAAAAGGGAGACAGAAGAAAAAAGTAAACACGGAAAAACTGCCTTCTCTCTCAGACCCCTAAGGATCCTCTCCGGCTGCTTGTGTTCCACAATCATTCACCTTGTATCCTGCCCTCTGCAGGTTTTGAACTGGGTTTTAGTGAGTGAAATAAGGGAAATAAAACAAAAGGAACCCTCTTTTTAAAAAAAAAAAAAAAGATTAGAGATCCAAGCAAAGCTAATGCAAAGAAAATGTCTATGTGTTCCCTGTCATAAAGTTTTAGCTGGATGGATCACTTTTCAAGTAAGAGCCAGGAATAGAACCAGGGACCTCATATATGCTAGGCAGTAATTTGTCCACCAATCTATTCTGCCTCCTTGGGTTAATTAGCCTTTCAGAAGACTATCCTCCTCTTCCCTCCTGGGCAGGTTAGATTCCCTGCAGTCACCTGGAGTGGTGCTGATCACCACCTGTCTGCCTCCTCTCTAATGTAATTCCTCTTTTTACCTAGGTGGCTGGGTGGGACTACCTGCCAGATGAAATTCCCCCTCCACTCTCCCTATTGAGTCAGGGTCCCTTCCAATATTCAAGAGGGGATGAGCTGACTAAACTCACCACAAAGAAATCACTCTCCACCCTCCCAGATCCCTCTCCTTTGCAGAGAATCTGTGGTCACACTCCCATTTGGAGAAGGGGGCCAGGGGCTCCACCTATTTTGTCCACCCTGAGGGCTGAGTGTCTGTGTCCCTTCCAGCCACTGAGGTAGGTAACCAGTGATTATTCCTGGCTTCCCTCTCTGTCCAGTATCCTCCTAGATGACTCAGAGCATGTTCCTGTGGAGGTATATGTCTGCCCTCCTCTTCAGATAAAATTCACTGGGAGTTTTATCTTTGTTTATCTTGGGGGTAGGTGAGAGGAGCCCTTCCTGGCAGCCTGGAGGTTTAATAACTCACCTGTCTTGGCCTCTTCATGTCTCTGACCCTCACTCTTCTGTTAGTTGTTAAGCAGTGTCTTGGTTTACTGTGCCCCAAAACAGGTCCTCATGGCAGCCTCTGGCTTTTTCTTTGTTGTTTTAGTGAGAGCTAAGCCTTATCTGCTTAACCCATTGGCTGTGTTCCTACAATCTTGATAATTGCCTTTTCTAATTTTCTAAAGTAGGCTTTTGGAATTTTGATTGGGTATTTCATTGAATTGTATAAATCAGTATGAGTGGGGAAAATCAAATTCTTACCATTTGTTTTGGAAAATTGATGATGTAAATGGAAGCAACATGCTACTAATTATACTGAGTTAAATAGACATTTCAGGCTGAATTGAAGAAAAGCAATTTAAAAGCCCTTCATTTTGTGAAACACTTCCTTTCCCATCTCCACCAGTCCAGATTCACTCCAGATTTCTGAAATCAATAATTTACTACATCTTTGATGAGTAAAAACAGCATCAAAATAGAATTTGTAATATTTTCCCCAGTCAATACCTAGTGGGGACAGGAGTGAGGGCTGAAGGATTAATAAGAAACACTAAATTTTTCTAAATGGAGATTCTCATTTTAGGCAACCAGGTTGATAGAAGAAACAAAAATACAAATTAATGAATAACAGAAAAGTATATATAAAAAAAACATCTAAAATGCTGCATGACAATTGGAGAGGGGAAATTGAAAAAAGATGATAATTTATGAAAATTTAACCAGCCTAGTTGGAGGGAGTGAGTTAATTAAGCAGGTTCATATGAGCAATACTTATCAAACAGCAATTGAGATTTCCCATGTCTATGAACTGTAGGAATGAAGCTGAGAGCTTTTCTACCTGCTGCCAACTTTGAATCTCTCTCTGCACAGAGTGACAGAACCATAAAGCCACATGAGTATCATGAGATAACCAGGGCTATGGGCAAACACAGAATTTTCAGAATACATGTGTTCTCTATATTGCAAGGTCCAGCTACTACTATCTAGACTCATTTCTTTTACATGGACAAGTGTGTCATTTCAGAGTAAATGTTTTATTTTAAAAACTGAATCCTAGAACTGTAAACTATAATTTTTTGGAAAATAAGTTCTATGAGGGAAAATGATCTTGGCCCCCCACCTCTTCAAGGTGAGGAAGAACAAAGCTGAAATCCTAGTTTATTAAATAATTATAGAAAACAATATTAGTTTGCTCATGTTTCATGGGATTAGGAATTCAGCAGGGAGCAGTGGGGTTGGCCATTTCTGCTTTATGATCTCTGGGGTTTTCATAGGGACAGTTCCCTGTCTGGGGTTGTTTCTAAAGTTGGGAGTTTGAATCACCTGGCTTTACTTCACTCACATGTCTGTGGGTTGAAGCTGGCTTTGCCTTGACCATCACCAGGGCTTCTAGGCAGCAGGGCAGTGTTGGAGCAGATTGGTCAAAGAACTTGTAAACATATTTTCAAAGCACAACAAACCTGGAATAGCTTATGAAATAGTCACTGGATGCCACTCCAAAATATAGGATGCAGGAGATTTTGCCCATGACGTAGCATCATGGGTTAGGTAAAAACAGGGTTGACATCTACCTCTTTCACCATGAACTGTATGACAAGCAAGCACAGACATCTAGGGTTCCCCAGAGGACAGACAATATTGGCAATTTTAAAAGTAAAGTCTTGTGTATATGATGATTTATGAAGAATACATTCACTCCACACACAGGTCAGGTCAGGATGCACTGTATACATGCCCTTAAAGCTTCCTACACTTCTCTTTCAAGCAATGTACAGACTTGTAAATCCTAATAGATTTGCTTAGCTTGCATAGTGGTCACTTTCTCTGTAGGTTTGAAGCCCCTGTGAAACCAGAGACCTTGGCTCTTTTGTTCCTCACCAGCTTTTCACTCAGTGATGAGTACAGAGGGGCTCCACAGATGGTATCATCTTTCTCTTCTTTCAGATCCCACTTTTAACATTTCCCTGCCCAGACTGGATGAAGGGTCTTCCTGCAGCCTCCCCCATCTATTCCATGCTTTTGCAGTCACTGGAAGCCATTTACCTACAGTCTCCATAGTACCTGGGTGACAGCAATGTTTTCTAAAAAATTCCAGAACTTCAGGTAATGTCCCTATGATACAAATGTAGTTTTGGTACATATTTTGTGAACAGATCAATGAGACATTCCCAAAACAAGTTATCTGTTATAATTTGATCCATTTTAAAAATAAATGTAGAAAATTATCAATATTCAATGTGTCATTTTTTAGAAAATGACAGGATCATGAAAACATATTTTCCCCCTTGACTGTGTATACCAAAATATCTAGGTCACTTACAGTTTTAAATGTCAAAATGAAAAAATATATAAATATTTATATGTTCTTAGAGAAAGGAAAGTATTTCTTAGGAAAAGAGAGATCACTTTAAAAATAACAAAATATACATTTATAAGATTGCCTCAGGAAAATTATCCACAAAAAACCAAGAATGAAATTATATATAACAAATCAAGCAATTACATTAATGCAGATGTAACCATTTCTTTCTCATCTTTGATGTTGAGCAGAAACTATAAAAACTAAAACTAAAATCTTTATGTAAATTATATACTAATAATCCTTTTAAAAAATGATGTGGCATTATAATACAGCTTTTAATAAAGAGTGCAAATATAGAAATGTAATCTTAAGAAAAAATCTCCTACATGTATTTAAGTATTTCCTCATCAGAAATTTCAAAACAACATTTTGTTTAAAGCAATGGGGAAAATGCTAAAGAACCACTACAGGGTGATTTATCTAGTATGTAAATTTTGTCCCTCAAAATTTACATACTAGATATGTAAATTTAGAATGTGGTATGAAATGTTAGAGAAAAAATGGTTTCTAGTATTAGAAGTGATTTCCCTTTTATGGTGAGATTATTTCTGATTTTCATTTCCTTTGCTTTCTCTTCTGTATCATGTAACTTTTTGGATTAGTGTATATAAATTGTAATAAGATGTAATAAGATGTATTTTGTATTTACTAGATGTTTTGCTAGTGACATCTATGAAAGGAAAAAATAACTTCAATGGCTTTGTGAAGATTTGTCTTGAAATGATTTTCCAACACTTTATCAATGATGTTTTGACAGCATCTATGATGTTCAAACTCCAAAGGCTAATGTGATTAGGGTCATGGTCATTGGAGTCACAGGGTCAGGGCTGAATCCAGACTCTGCCCTTATCAATTGGGAAACTTAGTACAATTGTCTGGGTCTCATTTCCTAATGTGAAGACAAAGATAGTACATCTTAGGTGCCCTATGAATGAAGTAATTGTCCTGGCTGAATTATAGCCTCCATCCATAATATTCTATTATTATCCCTAGTGATGTTATTGATATAATTATTCCTCTGGTGACTCAATTACATTTCTGCATACAGCATTACTAGACAATTATCTTGTAATTAGATACCCACTGGGATAAGTGGACCAGTCTCAAATGATGAGAATAATTGAGTAATTCAGCCCTAATTCTCTGAAAGGACAATACAGGTTGCTAGTACTTTGTAGGGATTGTTTCTCTTTTCAGCACCTGTTGTCTTCTCCCTCAAGGAATTTCCATGACTTAAACAGCCATTGAATGATTCCAGCACTTCAAGGGCTTCTCATATGTCTGCATTTTCATTCTATTATAAATCTGTTAACACAGAGGCTGCCTCCCTGAAGGCATCAGGGGATGTAGAAATGGACTTTCCATTCCTGAGCCCATACTCTCAGATGCATCAGGTTTTTTCAAATGCTTTGTCTCAGCATTCATTTTACAGTTTTGAAATATATTGTGGATGCCAAAGAGCTTTCCTTTGTATGGATTCTATCTAGGAATATTTATCCTATTATAAACTGAAACTGGCCCATAGAGTTACCTAAGAGTAATGATATCTGTTTAGGTAATTTCCTCCCAATATTCTTTCTAAAAATAATAGTACAACCCAAAAGAAAAGTGATAAATTTACATAACAACGACACTCTCAGTATGCATTTTAGAGAGAGATTGTTGAAATGTCAAAAATAAATTTCAGGACAAAACAAGAAAAACAACTAACCATAGAGGAGCTCTCACCTTATTCCTATCCCCACACCAGTTCAAGAATGTGTAGCAAACAAAGGCAGGTTGAGAGAAACTGTGGGGGAAAATGATGAATAAAGAGGTAAACAGTCCATAGGATGCTCTACAACTTTTGATTAAATAAATAACCTCCAAAAGAATAAAACACTAAAATCTATGTCTGGAAATTCAGAGCATAGGCTATAGGGAAAGTCCTTCACAAAGTACAAATTTAAAGGTCTGGTAACTTTTAAAGGAACAGAATGGCAACAGCAAAAATAGTGCATTGGGGGAGCAGATGTAGCTCAAGTGATTCAGAGCCTGCTTCCCATGTACGAGATCCAAGTATCTGCTAAAAACAAACAAACAACTGAAGAAACCCAACTCCCATTGGGAGTGGCTGTAGCTCAGTTGTTGAGTGCCTGCTTCCTATGCATGAGGTGCTGGGTTCATTTCCAGGTAACTCCTAAAACAACAACAACAGAAAGTACATTAGGAAATTCTGGTGTTAGTCCATTCAAAAAAGCATCTAGTAAATGACAAAACTATCCAAATAAAATTTATCAGAAAACTGTACTAACCAAAAGCATACCACAACAAGGGGAACTTTGAATCATGACAGAAAAAAAACAGGTGAAAATGTGTAAGAGAGGTTTGGGTTGTTTTCATTTACTTTGGTCACATCCTCCTCATCACCTTAGTAATGACTTTGAAGGCTACAGCTTGCATTTCTGTTACAATAATCTATACCAGAAGGAACAGAAAGGACCTACATTACCTTCCAAGATCTTTACAGTCTTGGCTCATATAAGGTGTGAGATGGTGTTCCTTTCATTCTTTTGGATATGGATATCCAGTTCTCCAAGCACCATTCTCTCCTAGTTCAATGGGTTTGGTGGCCTTGTTTAATATCAGTTGACTGTATATGTGAGGATCTGTATCAGAATTTTGAACTCAGTTCTGTTGGTCAGTATGTCTATCCTTGTGGCAATACCACACAGTTTTTACCGCTGTAGCTTTGTAGTATGTTTTAAGGTTAGGTAGTGTGATTCCTCTGATTTCATTTTTCTTTTTCAATATGTCATTGGTTATTTGGGGTCTCTTGCCCTCCCAAATAAATTTCATAGCTTTCACAATTTAGTAATAAATGCTTTGGTTATTTTTATTGGGATTGCGTTAAATCGGTAAATCACTTTGGGTAGGATAGAAATCTGATGTTTAGTCTTCATATCCATGAACAGGAAATATTCTTCCATTTACTTAAGTCTTCTTTGATTTCTTTTAACAGTGTTGTGTAGTTTTCTGCATATATTTACATCTTGCTCTGTTGAGTTCATCAGTTTCTTATTTTGTCAATGTAGGCTGCCTGTGTGTTTCTAGGAATTTGTCCATTTCCTCTAAATTATCTATCGTGTTGGCATATAATTTTTTGAAGTATCCTCGTATGATACTCTTTAATTCAGTGGGGTCAGTGGTGATATCCACTTCCTCCTTTCTTATTTTATGTATTTACATCTTCTCTCTCATTTTCTTTGTTAGTCTTAGAGTTTATCAATTTTATTAATCTTCTCAAAGAATCATCTTTTGGTTTTGTTTATTTTTTCTAGTGCTTTTTATTTTCAGTTTCATTTAGTTCTGCACTAATCTTTATTTCTTTCTTTCTACTTCCTATGGGGTTAGTTTGCTGTTCTTTTTCTAGTTCCTTGAAGTGTGCAGTTGATTTTAGCACTTTCTTCTTTTTTAATATAGTCATTTATGGCTATAAATTTCCTTCTCAGTACAGCTTTGGCTGCATTGCATAGGTTATGATGTATTGTATTGTCATTTTCATTTATTTCAAAATAGTTACTTATTTGTTTGCAATTTTCTCCTTGACCCACAGATTGTCTAACAGTGTGTTTTTTAACTTTCATATCATTGTGCCTAAGGTGCTTCACTGCCCTTTACTGATTTCCAGCGTCATTCCTTTGGGGTCACAAAAATTACTTTTCCATTTCTATTTTTTTAAAAAAGACTGCAGAGATTTCAATAGATATTGCATTGAATCTGTAGATCACTTTAGGTAGTACTGCTATTGTAACAAAGTTAAATCTTAAACATGTACACATGATATCTTGCCATTTAGTTAGGTTTACCTTCATTTCTTTCAGTAGTGTTCTATAGTTTACAGTGTACAGGTCATTCTTCTCCTTGTTTAAATTTATTTTCACATACTTTATTCTTTTAGATGCTATCATGAATGGACATAGGTTTTTATGCCCATTTCAAATTGTTCTTTCCTGGTGTGGGAAAAAAACCTGATTTTTTTTTAATGTTTATCTTATACCCTGCTGCTTTTCTGAGTTTGGTTATTTCTGCTAGTAGTTTTCTTGTGGATTTCCAATATGAAATATCACATCTGAGAATAGTGTTAGTTTTGTGTTTTCATTTCCTATTTAGATGCCTTTTCTCTTTTTTTTTTTTTTTTTTTTTTTTTTTTTTGCCTAATTACCCTGGCTAGAACATCCAGGATAATTTTGAATAAAAGTTGTAAAAGAAAAGGGACATCCTTGTCTTTTTTCCTGACCTCAGGTTTCAGTCATTCACTGAAAGCTTTCATTCTTTCAGCATTGACTATGTTAGCAGTGAGATTTTTGTATTTATCGTGTTGTGGATGTTACTTTTTATTCCTATTTTTATTAGTGATTTTATTATGAAATCATAGTAGGTTTTGTCACAATCTGTTCTATTATTAAAGTGATCATATGGATTTTTTCCTTTATTCTATTAATGTGGTGTTATTGTACAGACTGATTGAATCTACTTTTGCTCTGACTTTGCCCACTATGGTAGGTCTGAGCTACCACATAAGTCTGACCACCTTGCTGTTGGGGCCATAGCCAGGTGCTTAGGTGATGGTCCCATGGGAGCTGAGCTTTCCAGTCATCCCCCCTAAGGCACCAGACCAGTGAGAGAAGCCATCAGGGTTTATGAAACATGACCTGACTCTACCTGAATTCCATCATGCATCCCCAGTGATACCACATGGAGCAGAAGAATCACCAAAATGAACTTCCATATTCCAATAAACATGATGGGGAAGATGGGTAATTGTACCCAGCCAATGTTACAAATAATACAAATGTATAAAAAGACATGCAGTTTTTATAATAGCTGTTTGCCCATTATACATTTGTCCTCTTTAGACATTGAGATATGGAAGAAGACTGAGGACCAAGCTCCTACATAGATCAATATATAGATATAGATACCACATGCATATATGTATTAATTACTTAGAACATTTTGATAAGTTTGCACATGAGAAAATGTTTGACAGTGATCATCTCATGGAAGTTAAAATGGGGAGGTCGTACATCAGGAGTGAATTGTAATTTTGACTTTATACTCTTTTTATTGCATGTTCCAAGACTGTTCCCTTATCCTCCAATCCATATTCTTTGATGACACCCTAAGTGTCTCTGATCAGTCTCTTGGTTTAATTAACTACTAGATGCTTTCATAGAAATTTCCCTAGAATGGGACTCTTTCCTTTCAGTTATGGGAAAGTATTATCTGAGCAGGTTTACTGATCAGATAATCTGTCAGCTAATGTTGGTTTGATTTTGATTTTGTTTATGTGTATCCTTTTTTGATTTTTATCTCATTCTCTACTTCAGTGTTTAAATAAATTTGGGACAATGGTGACATAGTATACATTGCTATATAAATATATTCATTAGACCACTGAACCAGTCTGATATTCAGCAAATAACAATCATTTTAATGGTTCTATTTAAGAAAATTGAAACTACTCAACTAAAACTTCCAGCTATCCTTAATGATGTTAAAAACAATTCAACCCAAATATAAATTGCTTGAAAATTTGCTTATAATTTATTTTTTAAAAAGTATATGTCAGTGATGGTGAATGTGGAAGTTTGCTGTATTTGGGAAATTTAATTTTGACAAATTTATTTTCAGCAAATTGCTAGTAGATAATGTGCTGTGTTCAGTAATTGTGATAAATCTGTTAAAAATTAGCAGCATTCTGGCCACATATTTTAATACATTCAATCCATAATATCTGCTCAGGGCATCTCTGGTGATATACTCTGTTCCATTTAAAATAATGTTCTTTCCTCCCTTTTTAGCCCATTGTCATCCTGCTTTTTTCCTATCAGTGCCTATGCTTTCACTTCACCTAGAGTTATGACAAAGTCTGTTTGAGGTTTATTTATAGAAATGCAAATGATTTTTTATATATGGAAGCAGTCTTATAATCTATGAATGGTGACGGTCAAATCATTCAGTTTTTTCCTGGACTGTCAGCTTTACATGTTTATTAGCTATAACAACAGCAAAAAAAAAAAAAAAAAAAAAATCCACACCTTACTGATAGGAAATGTCTAATATTTCACCATGAAATATAACATTTTTTTTCCAAGTTAAGGAAATTCTTTTTTATTCTTAGTTTGCTGAGAGTTGTTCCAGAGTTTTTGGATTGCATCACATGCTTTCTTCATGTCTATAGAGACTAACATGAATTCTTTTTTTTTTTTTTTTAGGCTATCATTTACATATTTATTTTCATACATTATTTTTACAGTAGTTTTAGATTTAAAGAAAAATTATGAAAAAATTAAAGAGAGTTCCTATATATTCCCCTTCCACATTTTCTCCTATATTAATATTTTGCATTAGTATGGTACGTTTTTTGCAGTTGATGAACACTTCATGTGGTTTTCCCTCCCGCTTCCCCCAGAGCCTTCAGTGTCCACTGCTTCCACATCAATGCTGTAATTTCTTCCATCGAGTTTGTACGTATATGAATTCTTTTTTAATAAATAAATACACTGATTTAAATCACTAAATTGTTATTTAGACAAAATCTTGCATGCCTGAGAAAAGGTAACTTAATCATGGTGTATGTGTTGTCCTTTGCTGAATTCAGTTTCCCAGTATTTGTTTAGTTTTTTACATCTTGGTTAGTTTGTATGTTTATCATGTAACTTTTTTCTTTTATCTCCTGTTATTTTGCTGTCAGTGTGAAATTAACTTTGTAATTGATTTTGAACAAGATTGAACTTATCTCTCCTTCCAAGTTTGGTTATCCTGCCTAAAAAGTTTGTACAGCAATTAATTACTCTATTTGCTAGAAGATTTTAAATCACTGATACTGTTTGTTAAATGGTTAAAGTCCTTTCCTCAATTTTTTTTTTTAGAAAATTTGTCACTGCATGCACTAGGGTACTCAAATCTTATCTTTATTATGTAGACTGTTGCTGTTTTCATCCTTATCTCAGTTTGATTGGATATTTCCTGGTGCTAATTCACTTACATTATACTTATTATATGCTGCCAGGAAATGAACAGTAGACTACCCAAGCACTTTTGTGTCTATAGCTTCCTCAAATTCACAATGTAAGAATGATATGTTATTATATTTTCTAACTTTAATTGTTTTACTTATTTTTGTTTTCATATTTTCCCTACTAGTTTCAATGTTTTGTTTTCACATTCAGTTCTTTAATCCAGCTGAAAGGCATTTTTATGTATGATATGGTGCAGGCATCAAGTGTCATCTGTGTATCAGAAGAGAATACATCTTCAGCATCACAAGACAGAGAGCAGCAGTGGAAGTCTTTGAAGTGGTTGGGGCAGTTGGAACCATTGGGGAAACTGGAATGACTCAGGCAAGGGCAGGGTCCTACATCCACACCTTTAGTGATTCAGGCAGGTCAGAAGACCCAGAGTGTCTTCCCAACCACCTGCCAAGGGGCCAACATGCCTTGTTCTGCCCATCCTGGTTATTACCCACTCACCCCTTTCTGGCTCCCTCATGGAAGCAGGAGCCCTTGAGGCTTATACCCAGGAGACTGACCAGAAGAGCTCCATACTGTAGCCACCTGGCCATCAGTGAATAAGCTGAGATACCAGGAGGGAGTGGAAGGTGGATCACCCATCAGGGATCTGGGAGTTAGAGGTAGTGAGCTGGGTCACAAAGGTGCCTATGGCTCTGTGAATTCAAAAGACCTTTGAGATGGAAAATCAGGAGGTCCTGGATATGAGAAAAAAAGGATTTCTACAGAATTTCAGATCCCTTCATTATCATCATTAACAGTCTAAAGAGATGTTTTGAAAATGATATCAAAACATGGTTTCCACATTTAATTTAATAATAATGAATTAGCAAAGTGAAGTTCAATATTAGCAATCATTGCCTGATTGGAGCACAAGTTGGGGGGGAAAAGCCCTAAACAAGATACTCAAGGGAATGAAATGAGACTCCCTCTTTGCCACCATCCCTACCACAAATTTTCTCGCTTCTTACCTCCCAAAAGTTTATAAAGTGCTTTGAGATCCCTGAAATATAGTATTTAGCTGATAATTACAGGAAACATTGTCCTTCAGAGACGGTCTGAAGTTTTATAAACAAATTCTTTGGTGCTCCATTACTCCCAATGTACTAGAAATGCCTCTTTAGAGATGACCCTCAACGCTACCCTATGTGCTATATGGGAATTAGTCTCATTATTTTGTTACCACCTCTCATTTGGCATCCAAAATGTTATTATCCATTTCATTCACCATAGAATAATTATTATAAACTATTTTTGTAAAGTCTGTATTTTCAGTCATGTGTGGGGTCTCTGAAATTTCTGGTTCTTCAAGTTTGTCCAGATGGTGTTTGGCAGCAATATCCTTCAACACCTGGAGCCAAAAGAAAAAGTGGGGAAAAAATTCTCCCAGTTTTTGCTGATTGGGTCTGTTTTGATGCACTTAAGTCAATCCTTAAGCCAGCCCTTTATAGCTTGCCACAGCCTTCAAGACTGGTCTGTGCTCAGCTGATGGGAAGATGTAGGGTCTTTTCAGGTCTTTTATGCACACGCATCTTGTTGACCCTGTGCATATGCATTATTTTCTCTTTGCCAATATAAACCTTGACTTTTGAATGCCTTAATTTCCAAAAGAAACTCTCTCTCCAAATTTTCTTCCCATGATTTGGTGATCTGTTGTTTACCTCAACTGTAATCTTTTTTCCCAGGTGTCTGCTGGTTGTCCAGTTGCCTCACAATGTATGTGAGGAATTGCTGCCACTTTTCTGTCCTGAATGAGTGTCAAATTATGTATGCATGTGCCTTTCATTTAACCCTCAGGGTAAGAACAGAACAACAAATTTGAAAATAAGGTCTGCTCTGCTCCCTCCAGAACCAATGACAAGGGTCCCACACTTGAATGCTGCCTGACATTTCCAAGTCTAATGCTGAGCTGGAGAGGGTGATGGGGCAAGGACAAATAAAAATGCCACAGAATGATGTTTTAAACTGCCTCTTTTTGTTTAATTCAGAGTTTGCTTCATTGCTATAAACCTTGACACTTTTCCATATTTCTGAAAAAGTTGATTCTGAGGTTTTTGTTTGATTTTTCAGTGTTTCTCAGGAAGCTGCCTACTCTACCCATTCCACTGAGGAAACTCTGTGAAGGTATTTATAAATACATTAATTTTATTTAAACAATTTTATTGAGATAGAAATCACATATCATACAATTTCCCCATTTAAAGTATACAATTCTGTGGTTTTTAGTATATTTACTGATATATTCAACCACCAAAAACTCAATTTTAGAACATTTCATCACCTCACAAAGAAATTTCATGCTCTCTATCACACTAGTCAACCACTAATGTAATTTCTTCCTCTATAGATTTCCCTATTTTAGACTTTTGTATGAATGAAATTATATAGTGTGTGATCTTTTTGACTGCCTTCTTTCATGTTTCTTTAATGTTTTCAAGGTTCATCCATTTTGTGGCACTTATCAGTACTTCATTTTAAAAGTTTTTATAAAGACTTTCTGAGATATAATTTATATCTCATACAAACAACCTATATAAAGTCAATAATTCAGTGTTTTTATCATGTTAACAGAGTTGTAGCACAACAATTACCACAATAAATGTTATAATATTCAATTAATGAGCAAAATATGTTCTGTGTGGCTATACCACATTTTGTTTATCCACTTTTCCAGTGATGGATATTTTGGTTTTTTACACCTCTGAACTATTATGAAAATTGTTACTATAAACATTTATGTAAAAGATTCTGTCTAGACATATGTTTTCAATCATCTTGCATGTATAATGAAGAATGGAATTATGGGGCAATATGCAAAGTCTGTTTAATTATTTAAGGAACTTTCATGCTGTTTTCAAAACTGACATATCTCTACATTTGTTACCTGACTTTTTGATTCTAGCCATCCTAGTGGGTATGAAGTAGTATCTCATTGTGATTTCTGGTTTTTTTTTTTTTCAATTTAAAAATATTTATTGAAGTATATCATTCATACATGAATATACATAAACAATACATGTATGGAAAACTTTGTGAACTTACAAAACACACATGCATAACTTCATACCGGACTCCCATACATCAACTCACCAGCAAAACATTGCATTGTTGTGAAACATTTGTTACAAATAATGAAAAGGCATCATCAAAAATTACTAACTATACTCCTTATCTTACATTTGGTGTATTTTCCCCCAAATCCAACCTATTATTAACACCTTGTTTTAGTATTATATATTTGTTATAGTCATGAGAGAACATTCTTAAATTTTTCTCTTAACCACTGTCCATCTTCCACCACAGGATTCACTGTGTCCCATGCCTTTTACAATCCATTCACAGTGCATAGTCAATACCTCACATATTTATCATTGAGTTGTGCTGTCATCACCTCAGTCAATTTTAGGATGTTTTCATTACTCCAACAGGAAATAATTTATAACCTCTTATACGCCACTCTTTTTGACCCTTAGAAATGATATATCTTCTTGCCCTACCTACATAAATATTACAATAGTACTGTTAAATATAATCCATAATTTACATTAGTTATAAATTTTCCTGAGTGTCACCATATTCTTAATACTTAGTAAAGGAACAGACTTCTATTTATACTTATATTTATCCTATTAACCACAATCTTCATCTTCCACCAAAATCACTATGCTGTACAGTCCCTAGATTATCTTCTATCTTCCTTTCAATTGACATTTATGTTCCTAGACTACCCCTTTCAGCCACAATCACATTTATTAGCAGTGTTAGTTATACTCAGTATGTCACCATCAATTCTATTCATTTCCACACTTTCACAAGAAACACTATTAAAAATTCTACATAAATAAGCATAAGCTCATTATCAAATCACATTCTATGTGGTAGTATCTTATTCTCTAGTGTTTACTTCATGAGCTTACTCATTGTATTTAGTTCATATTAGTGAGACCATACAGTGTTTTGTCTCAATTTCTTCTTACAGCTAAATAATTGCATGTATATTTCATGTTTTGTTTATCCATTCATCAGTTGATGGAACTTGCTTTTTCCCCCTATTTTAGAAATTGAGAATAATGCTGCTATGAAAATCAGTGTGCAAATGTCCTTTCACATCCTAGCTTTCAGTTCTTCTGAATATATTTTTAGTATCGGGATTCCTGGATCATATGGTTGTTCTATATTTAGGCCATTGAGATACAGCAAAACTGCATTCCACAGAGTTTGTGCCATTCGACATTTCCACCAAAAGTGAAGGAGTCTTCCTATTTCTCCACATCTTTTCTAGCACTTGTAATTTCCTGTTTTTTAAAATATATTGGCCATTTCATAAGTTATGAAATGATATTTCATTGTAATTTTTAATCTGGATTTCCCTAATGGCTAGTGATGAACATTTTTCATGTTCATTTTGGCCACTTGTATTTCCTCTTTTGTCCATATTTTAATTGGTTTGGTTTTCTTTTTATTGTGGAGTTTTATGACCCACTTTACATAACATGGATATCAAATCCTTATTGGATATGTGGTTTCCAAAAATTTAATCCCATTGAGTAGATAGCCTTTTCATTTTCTTGACAAAGTCCTTTGAAGCTCAAATGTGTTTAATTGTGAGGGGGCCCCATTTATCTATTTATTTCTTTCATTGTTCTCACTTTGGGTGCAAGGTTTAAGAAACTACCACCTACCATAATATCTTGAAGATGTTTCCCTATGTTTTCTTCTAGGAGTGTTATCATTCTTCTTCTAGGAGTGTGATGTAATTGTCATACATGATCCTGGAGGGATGGATACAGACCACATCAAACTTCTTCAAAATCTATAAAAGTGTGTGGTCCAAAATGTAAACCACAATGTCTATCATTGACCATGGTTAGTTGCAATATTTCAATATTTGTACATCAAATATTAATTGTGCATGTAAAATGTTATTAATAGGGGAAAGGGAGAGGACATTGAGTATAAGGCAATCACCTATATGCTGTACATGACTTTTCTGTAACCTAAAGCTTCTTTGAAGACAAAATGAAAAAAATAAGACATTGGGTGTATAAATGGAAGCAAACGTCACTGTGCATAGAAGACAGCAGATCTTACAGTGATGAAAGACAGTGTTTAAAATATTTAATTTTTTGTTTTTTATTCTTATATTTCAAACTTAAAAAAATTATTTTCAGCTGTAGCAGGGAAGGCTGGAGCTGTTCCGCATGTGGTCTGGTTGGTCTCACTTGGGCCTGGGGAGCGGCTTTACCTCCTGGGTCACTTAGGCTGCAGTTGGGTTGTTTAGGATTTCATAGGGATCGCTGAAAGGGGTGGAGGCTACAAGAAAACCCGGGAAATATTTAGGGGCTGAGGCTGGGATTAGGAGGTTTCTTGCAGAACATAAATTATTAGGAAACATAAAAAATGTGGCCAAAACAGCTAACAAGGACCATTTGGTTACAGCCTATAACCACCTTTTTGAAAGTAAACATTTCAAAGGAACTGAAAGTATAAGTAAAGTTTCAGAGCAGGTGAAAAATGTGAAGCTTAAGGAAGACAAACCCAAAGAAACCAAATCTGAAGAGACTCTGGATGAGGGTCCTCCAAAATATACAAAATCTGTTCTTAAAAAGGGAGATAAAACTAACTTCCCCAAAAAAGGGAGATGTTGTTCACTGCTGGTATACAGGAACACTACAAGATGGGACTGTTTTTGATACTAATATTCAAACAAGTTCAAAGAAGAAGAAAAGTGCCAAGCCTTTAAGTTTTAAGGTTGGAGTAGGCAAAGTTATCAGAGGATGGGATGAAGCACTCTTGACTATGAGTAAAGGAGAAAAGGCTCGACTGGAGATTGAACCAGAATGGGCCTATGGAAAGAAAGGACAGCCTGATGCCAAAATTCCACCAAATGCAAAACTCATTTTTGAAGTGGAATTAGTGGATATTGATTGAAAAATCAATGCTTCAAATCTAAAAACATCAGCAATGTTCAAACTTGGCCATGAAAAAATGTAATCCCTTACAAATCCCTAAAAAGTCTAAAATATTTTACTACAGCTGTGTAAAATACTGGTTAAGGAGAATTGACTTTCATTTTACCTCATATTATAAACTTAAAAGTTTAATACAAATTTATCCAATGTCTTGATTTGACTGGTTTATTTGGTGTTAATATAGTAATATTCTGATTAAGTGAAGCAGAACTAAGTATCTCATCAGAACAGGGAGTAACTTACAGTAAAACTGTCTGAATTAGGGCTACTGTGTCATGGACACTCATCTTAAAATCTCTAAAATGAATTATTTCTGTACAGAGCTTGAGAAGTAAAAAGTTAAAAGGTCCAAGTCTTGGCAATAAGCTGATAATAGTCAAATTCAAGAAAAAATGCACCTCAAAACTAATGAACTACTAATAATGGTGAATATAAACTTAATATTGGGTTATTACCCCCCTCCCCAAAGTAAATTCATAAACAACTTTTGGATGAGTCTTCAGTTTTATTACAAAAATGAAGATGATCAGTTGGATCAAAATGAAAGCTTGCTCACAAGTTTTACATGACTATTCTAAATGCAAAGTCTCCTGAAACAATGACTTCAATATGATTTGCGTTTTTAAAAGGGATGCAAACATTCCATTTTCTCACTTATAATCTCTATTTCAAGGCATAGTATTTAATAATGTACCTTTTCTGCAATTAGATCCAAATTCACAATAAAGATAATTAAACAAAAAAATTTTTTTCATATTTTATTATTTTTAAAACCTTCATGATTATATCATTTTCCTACTAATTGTGTTTGGTTATTTTCTTGGCTTCAATTTTGAAACAATTTTGGATCACAGAAGAGTTACAACTGTGGCAGGGCAGGATCATTGGTGCAATGTGTCAGAGATGGGGAATGCATGGGAGGAGGTTCACCTGGGGCATACATATAAGGCATATGAATGTGTTCAAGTTTCATGGGACATTGCCACAGTGGTTGGAGATCCACACAATAACTAAAGAAATATCAAGTTCCCATCCTGGAGAGCTCTGCCACATTCTCTAATGGGACAGTAAGAATCCCTGAATAGAGGGGCAGTGACTACTGATGGAAGATGGACAATTGTTGGGCCATGATTGAGATGAATGTAGCTATGAACCTTTACTTTTGAAACTGAAACTTAGCAAAGGATTATAGGGTGCCTAAGCATTACCTCTTGAGATCCTCCTTTTCCCCCAAATATTGCCTCTCTCTAAGCCAACCCAGCACTTAAATGCATTACCTTCCCCCCCAGCATGGGCCATGACTCCGAAGGATGAGCCTCCCTGGCAATGAGGGATTACTACCAAGAACCAACTAGCAATGGAAATGGAAAAAGACCTTCATCTAAAGGGGAAAAGGGTAAAGACATATGAGTTTATATGGCTCAAGAGACTTCAAAGTGAATCAGGAGGTGATTTCAGAGTTTATGCTCATGCACATCTCAGCAGGAACTCAGTGACTGCCAAAGAAATATTGCCTCAAATAGCTGGGCTCCTGAGGGCTGTGGAGACATCCAGGCACTATAGTCATGTCAGACAGCTCAGGATTTGGCACCCTGCCAGTAGGCCATACTATGGAATTTATGCTCCCCAGTGTAATAGAGAAGGACTCAGTTGTATTTTCCCTACACATGGCTCTGCTTCCCCTCTATTTGAACCTATACTTAGTACTAGAGTTGATAGATGTATGTCCAAGAGACTTAAATCTTTGGGCTGTCTATGTGCCAGTTGGGCCCTGAATCTCAACAGACTTGCAACACCTAATCTCCAGTTCATTGGACTCACCCAGGACAGCTATAAAGGAGATGATGACTGAAAATGACCATCTCAAGGAACAGAGAAAGTGCACACTTGTAAATGAGAAAGTCCTATCCATCTGTCTCATGGGATCTAAGCCCCCTCCCAATTAGAGGTGGAGTGGACATCACCATCACAAAAACCTCAGTATTGGGGAATGGACAATGTAATTCCTCTTTAATTTGAACAGAGGATAATTTGCTCACAGCTACTGCTGGTAGCAGAGGGTACTGAAAATCCCTCATCCTGACCAAGGCAGGTTTTGCAATAAGAAATCATTCCAGTTTAGCCCCATGGTCTTTTTCCTAATCTCCTACCTAGTCTGTGCAAGGCAGTGGAACATGTGAGACCCTGCAATGGCTGTGGTAGAGAACCAAGGAGACCTCTAAAACTCCATCTCTCTTTTGGACATCAGAATTGCCTGAAGACCTTGTAGGAATTAGATACCCAGAACCCCACAATCCTCAAGTCAAGCAGCTGGAGTTACATGCACCACTCTCTAGTAAAGTCCATGGGGCTCTTATAAGCTTGGCATCCAGGGGAGCAGAGTCAGTGAGGTAGGGGTGAAAAGAGAACTGATGGATTCCATATGAAGGAATGATTTATATATGGGAAGAAGTAGAACCAATAAATAGAGCTTCAAAAACATCTTGAATTCCCCTCATTGGAAAGGAACCATAAAATTGACCACATGGCTCGTGGTGGTGGGAGCAGCAGGGGACTGTTGTCATTCTCCTCATATCTCATTGTGGAAGCAGCAAGTGGATACAAGGCTAAATGACATGGCTCACCTTGGAGCACCTACCTCTCGTATACTGGACTGTCTGTAAATAGAGTAAAAATTTCCAGCTTGGCAACATGGTACAAATACAGGAAGAATTGCTGCAAGGGAAGTGGCCTGGCCCAGTCCTACAGCCTCCTATCATCCTAGCCTCAAGTAATTTCACATTAGCTCTGGTCATGTATCTCCCACACAAGGGGTGAGGACCCTGGGAGGGCATTCTTGAGTGCAGGGCAAATAGCCAGTCCTCGCTGGATAGAGTGGGTCTACCCAGCAGTGTGGCCACTGGGACACTGCTTTCTCCCTAGGGATATAAAACCAGGAGTAATTTGAATGGCACATCCAGAGGCACATGTGTGATTGCTCCTCTCTCAACCTTCCTGGGTCATCACCTGGATTCCCCGACCACAGACATACCATTTCTCTGTCCTACTCATATCCCAGCAGGACTGCTACTGGCCATTTGGCTGCAGCCTCAAGCTACTGGGTCTAGTTCCTGGGCCTTACACTGTTCAGCCTGCTGCTTCCCCTACTTTTTGTCATTCTTAATGAAGACTGGTGTGTAGCTGGGTCATGCAGTACCAGGCAAGCTGGGCCCATGTCAGGCAGTGCAAGAGGTGGGGCTTCTTTCCCGACACTGGCCATGCTGGCAGCCAGGCCAAGCCCTGGAACTCAGGCCTCACTTTTCTCCCTGTGCAGCTACAGCCACACAACTGCCCAAACTGCTGCCCTCCTGCCTTCCTGCCTTTTCAGTTCAAAAGTATGTTATCTTCTGATGCACATGGCTATCCACACCATGACATAAACAAAAATATATTCCAGTTGGATAAAGACCTAAATATTAAGGCCCAAACTTTGAAAATATGAAAAATTAATTACTAAAAATTCAATAAGCAATGGAAAAATACTAGAATATAACTCCATGCATTCTGGATTCAGGCTGCTACAGACAAAATGCTGTGTGGAGAGCCTACTCTTCAATTCTTTGCAGCAAATAATAATTTTGAGTTAAGAGAATTGAAAACCAGGAGTGGTAACCAAATTGTGATTGATTACCTTGTCTTGTTAAGTCCAAACCAGTGAAAATACACTTAATATTTAAAGATGTAATTCTAGAAATCCAAATCAAGCGTTGGAAATTTTTCTAATAAATTGTTACCCATAGATTCCTTAATAAGCTGTCAAAACTACACAATATTTAGTAAAATATTTTGCAGGAACAGCATAAAACATATTATGAAAAAACAAAATACTGAAATAAATAAAATGAAACCTAATAAAAGCAAAATTTTGTCATGTTATTGATTGTGAAGACATGTCAAAAAATGTCAAATACTAATATATAAATGAAATAAAATTTCCATATCAACATAGTTCTTTAATTGTATACATTAATCATATGATCCAAATGGTATAATTAATACTAAACACTAGACAAGAAAAACATGAAAACAGATAGTGACAGGAATCTTTCCTCATCAAATCAAAGATCAAATCAATAAAACATTAGAATGGAAACTGACAAATACACCAATGGAACAAATAGAGCTCTCAGAAAGAGTTCCCAATAATCATGAATACAAATGTGGTATTTCAAATCATAAGAAATATAATTTAGTTAATAAACAGTGATAGCTCAAATCAGCATTATGGAATGATAGTAACATATAATATAGATTTATTGATTTAAACGCAAAAAGGAATCAAGAATAATCTCAATAGAAAAGTAGAAAAGTACAGATGAGGGGCTGTTAACCTATGTAGGCCATTAGAAACTATAAGAATAAAAAATAAATTTAATTTTCCATAAACATTTTAAAAGTATTGAAGAGAGAAAAAAGCTTGCAAAAATGTCACATTCAATAGATATGGGACTAACAAGGAACTGAGGATTGACAACCACCATAACAAGGAAGTGAGAGAGTCTACAAATGCAAGCAAGGGAGTCCCATCAACTGTACAGGATCGAAGCCCCCTCTCAATCAGAGGTGGAGTGGACATCACCATCCCAGAATACTCAGAATTGGGGAATGTGCTGTGGACTACAGCAGACTTACAGGTATTCTACTACAGACTTGTGATTGTAGCAATGGAAGAAATTACAGCATTGATGTGGAGGCAGTGGACACTGGAGGGTCTGGGGTCAAGGAAGTGAAAGAGAAGTGTAATGTGTGGGCTTTTGGGGACTTGGGAGTCACCCTGAATGGCATTGCAATGACAGATATAGGCCATTATATCTCTTAGCTTGCAGAACTATGTGGGAGAGAGTGTAGACTACAATGTGAACAATGGTCCATGCTCAGTGGCAAAGTGCCAGGTTGCATTTATCAATTGCAAGGAATGTGCCATACTAATGATG
Organism: Tolypeutes matacus; assembly: GCA_026826555.1. NCBI lineage: Eukaryota > Metazoa > Chordata > Mammalia > Cingulata > Chlamyphoridae > Tolypeutes > Tolypeutes matacus. Next base: position 51,482 of record JAKSZT010035385.1, on the reverse strand, counting down.
TTGTTTATGTGGGAGGGTGTGTGTGGGGTGGGACAAATGGGAATCCATATATATTTTGTGTTAGTTTGTGTAATCTAAGTATCTTAAAAAATAAAAAAATATATTAAAAAATAAAAAAATATATAAAGTAAAAAAAAAAAAAAGTTAATACTGCCCTTGAGACATGAAGATATAAATATTGAGAGAAGGTGTGAAGGACAGTCCTATCACTTGCTCTAGGGAATATCTGGGTATTGGAAGTGACAATAAAAAAGCAACAACAAAAAAGGAATTACAAAAAAAATGTAATTAACCATGAACATTTTTAAAGTATTGGAGAGAAAAAAATCTTGGAAAAATGTCACATGCAAATAATAGATTTAGAAAATTATTTACAATGTAGATGACAAAGGATTAATAACTATTTTTACATTAATAAGAAAAGTTCTACAAAAATTGAGCACTTGAAAAATGAGGGATGAATTCAAACAGGCCATTCATAGGCAATCAGAATGCTTGATAAAGATAAACAATGTTGTTCAAAAGCCCTGGTAGATAAAAAAATGTCAAAGTACCCACAAAACTGTTCAAATTTAAGAATCAAAATACCAATTGTTGGCTGGGTTGTGTGGATAAGGATATCATTTACATAGTTGAAAAAGAACATTACTACAGCCCTTCACAGAAAGCAGCTTCACATTAGCTCGAAAATTTTAACATATTTTTACACTGGCAATTTCACCATGAGAAATTATCTCAATGAAATAAATGTTATATAGAGAATGATCCTTACTGCTGCATTGTCAATCCTTACCCATTGATGGAGGAATATAGAAAAATTATGGTACAACCACATTATAAACTACTAGGTAGTCATTAAAATGAAAGAGCAGTAGCAGCTGAGAAAGAATGTCCAGTCAATATAATATATGCAGGACAGCAAGATGCAGAGTAGCATATATAAAATGAGCCCATTTGGTTAAAACAATAACAAATACCTGAACATTCTTCAATACATTTATATGTACATATGTGTGAATAACGGAGTAGATATGTATATTTGTATAACTGGGTATGATTAAGCATGAGTAATAAAACAGGCTATTTACAAGATAGTTAATATGAATTAACTTGTGTTCACTTGTGGGACAAGTACTTGGAGTGGAGTTGGAACATGGAGAAAAGATGAAAAAGATGGCAGAATAGGAAGACCCAGGAAACATTCCCTCCACCAAAACAACTATTGAACTGGCAGGAATTGCCTGAATCAACCATTTGAAATTCTGGGGACTAGTGGGACACCATGTAGCATCCAGAGAGGAGCATGAGGAAGAGGCTGGTAAGTTGAGGTAAATGCCAGTGGGTTGCATCCTCCCTGCAGTAGTTACAGTCTCCCTTCCCTTAGACTGTGGCAGGCAGCAGTAGGGAAAAATTATGACAAAGTCATATCATACTTGATATTTGGTAGTCATTGGCATGAAAGAGTTATAGCAGTTTTTGAGTAATAGAGAACTCCATGAAGTATTACCTAAGGAGGGAAGTATGATGCAGCATAGTATTCACAAAATGAACAAATTTGGGTAAAACAATAACAAATGCATAATATATTGCACACATGTAGATGCATTTATGGATGCATAAAAGAATAGATGTGGATATCTGAATATCTGAGTATGATTGCTTAGACACTCATAAGACAGACAAGTTAAACAGATGATTAATAGCAATTACTTTGGATATACTTCTGAGATAGATATGAGAGTTAGAACATGCAGAAAAGAAGGTACTTAAAGAAAAAAAGCACAGATATGTGCTCCCCTGTAGACAGTTGTTTAGCATGTGCAGTGTATTCTGTAATGGTTCCCATTAAATAATCGATGTGTTAATATGAATTAAAAATTGGCATAGCCAAAATGATAGTGTTAGGGCCATATCTACTGAATTTCAAGGAACCATGACAGGCTAAGTGGAAAAGGATGAAAAATAATGGGGAAAAGTGTGACCTATTTTCCACAAAAGCAAAGAGAGAGATCTACATGTATTCCTACACTTTATAAAAGTCTCTTGTAAAAGAAGAAAGTATGAAAGATACACATGTGCCAATAACATTTGACACCTGGATGGAAGAGTTATAATTGATGGGAGGGATGATTCTGCTGCTTTCTTTATACAAATGTATAATGCTCATTATAAGAGTGTAAGAACAAATAAATCATATATATACATATTTGTTTATAAACATTTTGTTGGATGTTTTCCAAGTAGGCAAAAAATTATCTTGCATGTGGTGGTCAAATGTTTTAATTATTAAGATGAAGAACATGTCCAGAGACTGTACAAAAGCCAGACTCAGTAAATCTCCTGCTTCCTATTTGGAGACAATGACCTATTCTGGTCTCTATACATATAAATGACCAAAAATAATTTTGTGAGAGTTAATGTAGTTATTCTTGAAGATTCTATTGAGTGTGCATGTCTGTGAGATAGGAAGTAGCTGGACATGATCGGCAATTCACCAGGCAAACATTGGCCACTACAAGATTCATTTTCTCTCATGTTGCTATCACCTTTTTCACTAAAGTGCTGTAGTTGAAAACTCACCCTTGTGTACTTTAGGCTTTTTCAACAGACTGAAAATAGAAGGTGCAGCTTTCAAAGAAAAAGAAGGCTTTGGTCCAGAAGTCTTCAGAGAGTTGAAAGTCATGAGCCAGCCTCTGGCCAGCCCCTGCTCAACTCCTCCTGAAGTACATCTATGCTTCATGGGCTTTCCTTTTCCATGACAATAGTGTGCATATTGTCCCCCTTTGTCAGAACCAAATGCTATTTGGAGCCATCAGAATCTCTCTGAAAAATAAAAATAGGACACCGGTGATGAACGTTAGTCCCCTGGGCCATGACCACCCTTCAAGTGTTTCTGAGGCTTCTACAAACTACTCTGGGTCTGATCTCTTAAGAAGGACATGACCCACTCATTTCCAGAACCTCCCAGACCCTGGGACTTGATGCTGTGGGTGTGACTTTGGCTCTTCTGCCCATTACTGAAACTGGATCTTAATGTTGCAGTCCCATCCTCACTTCTGGTTATACAGGTTGTTGCTGTTCTGTTCAGGTTTAGATGTCACCCTCTCTTTTTCTCTTTTACTCTTAGTTGGACTTTTTTCCAGTTAATGATCTCAGGATAGGTCAGGTTATAAAAGAAAAAAAATAAAAGCAAAGAATGGTCTAAGATATATGTAAAATGAGTGAAATATGCTTAAAAGGCATAAAATAGTTCTCCAACATTCAAGGAAATATTTGCTGCAGTTATGCATGAACTACTGTTTTTACTTGTATCTAGAAAGTCTAACAGTCAGTGGAATTTTCTACACCAACTGCCACTCCCACTCAACCAAAAGAAAACAATACATTATAAACCCAAATTCAATTTCTATATGAGGCAACTACTTAGATATCATGAGCTCACTTTTCATAGTGCCCTCCTGTCCTCTTGCAATGCCCTCCTTCTTTTCACTGCCTTTATGCTAGTTCATTGCTCACAAGCAAGCAGGATTCCCCACAGCCTGGCACTCATCCTGTTCCTTCTAGTTACTTCTCCTACAAATTTAAGTTACATGTTCCTTCAAAAACACACTTACCATGGAACTGCCTTAGCTTCAGCCTCCCATGTCCCATTAATATCCCACTTCTCCTTCCTGACTTACATTGTAGCTCATTTTCAGGATCCCATAGTCCTCAATGTCAAGATAAGGTTTCTAGATTACCTGTATTGAGTGAGCCTGAGTCTGCATTGATGCCAGCTCTTCTGAGGCTGCTTCAGTACAGTACCTTGTAAGACTGGTGCTCCCCTGAGTTTGGGGTGGGGTGGCAGGCATTGTGGTAGATGGAGTGGACATTCTTAAAGAGCAGATGGATTGAAGTAGCCTGAAGGGAGAGCTTCACAGAAAGGCTCTCACTTCCCACCCCACACACCCTGCTCTTTCTAAGTCAAGGTGTTTTCCTGCAGTGGGTCTTCAAGCGCTTCCCCCTCTGCCCTTGAGGATGTGTTGTTCTCTGTTTCTTTTGCCAGGCCTCCTGCCTCTGCAGCTTCATCAGCTCCTGTTGTAGTCTGATCAATTTATGTTTCTCCATTTCCAACTTCTCTTGTAAGTGATGACAGATTTCTTCCTTTTCTTTTATTTCCCTTTTTATTTTGGCCTTCAGGCATCGCTGGGCCAGCTGATGGCACCTTTTACAATGGCGCTGCTCTGAGTGGGGCCACTTCCTCTCCAGCATCTCCTCATAGAAGACACAGCAGCTGAATCCCTCCTTCACCCCATGCTCTGCATGAGCCAGGACTGCCTCCCTGGAGGGGAACACTCAGCAACAAGCCATACAGCAGAAGCCACTCTCTCTGGTTACCAGCCAGTCTGGGGTCGCAGCACCGGGCCTCTCTTCATCTTCCACCAGCAAAACGGGCTCAGGAGTGTGGGTCTCAGGTTCCTCCTGGAAGGTCTCCAGGGAGCTGAGCAGGGACTCAGTGTTGGTTAAACTTGGGGAAGAGCCAATGGTGCTCTCTTCAGAGAGCTCAACCTCAAAGACCGGGGTGTCTTTCCAACAGGTGCAAATGCAGTTTTTGTTTGCCACTCATGACTACACCCTTTACTGTGTGTACTCTGGTAAAATATGCACACCTGACCCATTGATGCTTTTAGTTTGGCCCATAGCTGGATGAGTTAGAGGTCTTCTCAGTTGAGGTTGAGGAAGAACTATCTGCTACCCTTGGAATCTTACTGTGCCTGGAGTTTGGACTTTCTGATTTCAATATTGAAGGCTGCTTCACATTTTCCTCTTGGGTCATGGTATCTGAAAACAGATAGTTATTTACATGAGTTCTGGGCCTTGTGTGGACAGCAGTGAGTTCAAGACTCTAATCTCAGGGATGCCTGGAGGAGTCAACACCCCTATCATGCTCAAACTCTGTGAAACCTCATCAATTCCTTCTTCCCCAAGGCTCCCCTTCCTTTGTGGACATTATGTGGGCAACTAACTGTCCTATGCACAATGATAATAGTGATAGTATCACTGTATAGAAAACATTTTTTACTCTTTGAAAACATTATAATACAAATGGACATTTTATGTTGCAACTAGAGCTCAATCTATTTTAATAAATATTTTTATTTTGACATTTATTTTTCAATTCCAAATGATTTCCTCCTTTGGAACACAGAAATGACCTCAAAAGTCTCCATCTACATAATAGTATGTTTTTTCTTTAAACAATGTATTCTGTAAACATTATATTCTTAGCATATTTGGAGTGCAAATGTTGAAAAAGGAGAAATAGTCACCTCTTTTTAATGTGTTTCCAAACATTTTTCACAGAAGGCTTTTATAAACAGAATTGTGTTTAATAAACGTAATTTGAATAATTTGTTTTGGCTTTCAGAATTATAACTCTGTTTTACCCTTTTTCAACAAACCTCAATTTAATGTAAAACATTACTTTTCCCTGAAAAGAAGCTCCTATTAGCAGGCAATTCTTACACGATCTCTATCAGAATCAGGGGGCATGTGTTTTGTAATGGCATAGGTGTGAAAATCCATCAAGTGTCATAGGATAGAGAAGAAGTAACTACCTTTCAGAGGGATGTATCAGGCAGGCAGAGACACAGAATGGCACAGAAGGTTGGTCTGGGCCTCTGGAGGGCAGCAGAATAGAGAAACAAAAATGAAGTGGGGTGGGAGGAGTAAATTGGTCTGGAGAAATTGTGCTCAAACAGGAATTACAGCAGAAGCTCAGGTTGAGTAAAGTGAGAATTAAAACTGATCCTGAAGTGAGGCTATGCTGTTACAGGTTGTTAGGTCCTTGGAAAGACGTGGGTAGGAGACAAATGAGAAAGATGTCCCTGGAGCTAGAGAAGGAGGGACCTATAGAGGCCTCCTGAGGACAACAAAACTCACAAGGACTGGGATGTCTGCAGTAAATGTGTTGTACTGGCTCCATCAAAACAACCACTCCTATAACGCCTTATAAATTTTATTCCTTTCATAAATTTCTCAAAAGATCCACTCTCATTAGGAAATGGAATAACACTGAACTACAAATCTCCCTAAACACCCTGTCCTCCTGCCCTGGTTTCCCCTCTGCCCCAGTTTCCCACTTCCTCCCATTTCATCTACACACAGCAGTTAGATCTCAGAACTCATAATTGAATAACTTTTTTCACTTGTTCTAGAAACCCCTCAGATTCAGTAGAATAATTATGTTTGTTCACTCAGTTATTCCTTCGTTTATTTCTTCATATATCACAATCTGGTTCTTGTCTATTAATTGACAAGAAAGACTTTCTGAGTGAAAGACTCAGTGAGCCTCATCCTTTTACTCTAAATCCTACATCTTTGCTCTGGTGCCAGATATGTCAGGTCCCAGAAAAATCAGGGGAGATCTGAACAGAGAAAAGCAGACCCCTCTATCCCAGCTCCTATCTTCGGAGACAATTTTCCTCCCATCCTTACCTAAAGTCTTAGAGAAAGGTCTCTTCCTCCCAGATTGCTGTTTCATCTTGTCTGGGTGAATATGAACCTAAAAGAACAGTCTCTGAAAGATTTTATCACTCTTTACAATTTAGCTGTTGTCCCAACCTCTCCTGAGATGGGGACTCTGATTTAGTCCAGAATATTTGTCAATCTGTAGCTTTAGTAACTCTCCCACAGGGAGATCTCAGACACCAGCCACACCGAAGAGCAGTTGGTATCTGAGTGAGGACCAAGGCTTCCAGTAACACTTGTATGACATCATCACTGACATAGCTCAGTTCCATGGGTCCAGTTTGAATCTAAACATGCCAACAAGAAAAACATGGCAATAGTTGAAGTAGCAGTTGGTGGTGGAGGGAGTCAGATTATATAATAAAATAATTTGAAACTTTTCCCTGTCCTCAAAGAAGTTGCTATCAGTTGTGGGAGAGTGATAGAAATGCAAGGACTGATAACTAAATGTGATCGGGGATAATTATATTTGTTTCTCCCAAACCTCTCATCTGACTCTGATTGAAACTTGTCTCTCCAAACACGAGCACACACTATCCACTCTGAATCCCTTTCAGGCCTCCTTGCCTCAGAGCCTTCACACAGGCAGTACCCTTGGTGGTTAGAAGACTTTTCTTCCTTCTTCTACCCTCCCCTGGTTCACCATGCCTTGGTGACATGTGGTATTGAAAAAAGCTGACTCCAGCCTATCTCCTATGTTTGAGTCTCAGCTCTGCTCTTCACTGGCCATATATTCTTGGATGTTTCATTTGACCTGTTCATTCCTTCCTTCACTCACTTGTAAAATACAGAGGACTCTGTCTTATAATGCTGTCAGTATAAAATACATTAGCACTGAGAACAATGAGTGGCTGGTAGAGAGTAAGACCATATGAATGCTGACTTTTACAGTTATACTTTAGGACACAGTTTGCTGAGTATGTTCAGAGTAGGTGATTTTTTCTGTTTTATGGATTCAGGGAACTGTAAAATTGAAAATGTATTTGCTAGAGAGGAAGTTATTGCCTCAGGATCCCAAGGCCTGTTAGTTGGAACAATTGATCTCTTATCACTTAATGGCCTTTTGATGGGTATTCTAACTGAAAAACTCCCAGTCCCAGGACTGCTTTAATTAATTAACTTTTATCCATTTTAAAACACCCCCCATTGTTGCTGTTTCTGTGTCCATTCACTGGGGAAATCTCTGTGCCCATTTCCTGCCCTCTCTTCTCATCCTTCTTCTCTGGGATTCGATCCTTGGAATCTCTGATGTGGGAGAGAGGCATCCTACTACCTGTGCCACCTTAATTCCTGGTTTTTCAGTGCATCTTGTTTTGGCTTTCCCTTGTGTCACTCTCCTGTTATGTCATCATCTTGCTGCACAGCTCACAGGGCCTAATGGTGCACCCACACATGGGGCTTAGTGGCACACCCATGTATGGGCCCTGGCAGCTCACCCATGGACAGGGCTGGATGGCTCACTTGCTCATGGGGCCTGGTGGCACACCCACACATGGGGCTTGGCAGCCCAATCATTGGTCCTGGTGGTGCACCTGTGCATGGGTCCTGGTGGCCTATGCACCTTCTATATTTTTCTTTTTTAAATTTTTACTGGGAAGTCCTGGGGAGTGAATGCAGGTCCCTCCATATGGGAGATGGATGCCCAACCACCCCAGAATATTTGCAATACCTAGGACTGTATTTTAAGACCAGGTAACAAGAGGAACCATGAGAGCAGTAAATTACTTTTGTTCTAAAGCTCCACATGTTGGGACCATTTGCTACACAGCAAAAGATGATTGATACATGTTTTAACTTGGACATGTTTATCTCCAAACTGAGAGACTTTCTCCTACTCATTTAATTGTCATGAGTATCTAGCATTTAAAAAAAATGCTTTCCCCATCACTCTGATCAAGATGACTGAATGAAGTGCTTCAGGGACACATACTCCTACAGATGCTTTGAACAAACAACAAGAAATGCAAGAAATATCTTCATCAAAGATCTAGAAAACAGTTAACACATTGCTGTAGTAGGGCACACAGTGAATCATGAAAAAGGCTATTTAAAAGCAGTATAATCTCATGGTGTCCTAGTTGGCCCCTCTCCTTCCTGCACCAGCTTGGTGAGGTGCCTGCCTACACTATTAGTGTGGTTCCCTGGCCTGGTTCTGGAGGGAGCTGAGCAACCCTAGTTCACATACTGAGAGAACCGATGTCTGGTTCATTCTTTCTTATGGTAGTTGGAGGGACTGATAAAGGACACTCTCAGGCTTACCATCCAATCAACTGCCATGCTTTTAAAGGTCAGCTCACAGAACTCTCCAACAGAATGCTAAGCATCATCAATCAAGTCTTGGTTGTCTAGTTTGAGGAAATATTGGCTCTAGACATAATGTATAGTATCCAGGACAATGAGGAGACTGTTTCCTAGGGAAGAGGTGATATTTGAATTCATGTAAGTGGAGGAATTCATAGGGGAAAACATTTATGCCCATGACAAGGATCAGGGACACTCTGCTTCTCTTCTTTGGCCTCAAGTTATTCTCTAATTCCACGAATAAGCTCTGCAGGAGAGTCATTCAAAAGGACAATCTGCAAGGAATGGAAAAATTGTTTTCCTTTTTTCTTTTTGTATTTCCTAGAATTCACAGAAATCTCCATGCTATCATCAGCTGAATACAAGCTTATAGAACACATGCCTCAGAGTCTAAATTTCAGTGATATCACATTAAAATATTCAAAATCCAGGTTTTGTAAGAAAGATACAAAGCATACAAAGAAACAGGAAACAATAGCTCAGGCAATGGAGAAAAGGAAAGCAATAGAAACCATGTATGAAGAGTAATATACCTGGAATATAGAAGACAAAGACTTATTTTTAAATGGTCCTAAGCAAGCTCAAAGAGCTAAATGAAAACATGGACTAAAAGTAAAGGAAGGAAAAAATGCTCAACATCACTTGCTATCAGGGAAATGCAAATCAAAACTACAATGAGATACCATCTTATACCCATTAGAATGGCAACTATCAAAAAAACAGCAGACACTAAATGTTGGAGAGGATGTGGAGGAATAGGAACCCTCATCCACATTGTGGAATGATCCAGCCACTGTGGAGGACAGTTTGGTGGTTCCTCAGAAAACTTACAATAGATCTTCCATATGATCCAGTAATTCCACTGCTGGGTATATACTCAGAAGAACTTAAAACAAAGACACAAGTAGATATATGCACACCAATGTTCATAGCAGCATTGTTCACCATTGCCAAAAGTTGGAATCAGCCCCGGTGTCCATCAACAGATGAATGGATAAGCAAAATGTGGTACATACATACAATGGAATATTACTCAGCTGTAAGAAGGAACAAAGTGCTAACACGTGGAATAACGTGGATGAATCTTGAAGACCTTATGTTGAGTGAAGCAAGGCAGGCATTGAAGGATGAACAGTATATGACCTCACTGATTTGAACTGAGGAAAGTGAGCAGTCTCTGAGAACCATTGTCTGAAAGATAGGTTAACAAGGGAGAGAAAGAGAAGAGTAGGCTGTGTGCCATGACATATATGGACATAATCTATGATAAAGGGATAGAGTATAGTAGCATATTGAAGGATAGGACAGATGGGTAGTGATATTACTGGGTTTGGTGGTGCAGGGTTCACAGGTGGGTAGATTAGGAAGGGCAGGCTGGAATACCCAAGGTATGTAACTATGAATCTTGTCATTCCATGAGTCAAGAGAGAGGATTGTCATATGCCCCAGGGGGAGGGGGAGGAAGGCACAGAAAGAACAAATGGGGTATTTAGTGGTCATGGGAAAGGTTTATCATTACTATACAGTAATGGACACAGGACATGGTAAATATCATCAAAACTTATTAAACTGTATCGTCTAAATTATAAACTATACTGTAAACCATTGACAATGTTTTGTTGTTATATTTTGCTATCTGTATAACAGTTATAACAATGCTAACATCCACAAAAAAGGGGGGGGTTAATATGGGGTGGGGAAGGGGGTGGTGGTTTGGTATGTGGGAGTCTTTGGTATTCTGTGTGTGACGTTGCTTTGACCTAAACCTTCTTTGAGAATTAAATGAAAATTTGGGAGACAATGGGGAATGAGAGAGGGAAGGTGTCATGGTACACTGGACATCCGATAATACAGTGATAAAAGAAAAAAAGAATAATTTTTTTTAAAAAAAGGAATTTCTTTGTTTTTTTTCCATTTTTTGAATGTCCCAATCTGCTAATTATATTTTGTTTTGTTTTGTTTTGTTTTTGTTCCTTTGTTTGTTTGTTTTTCCTGAGTTTCCTTGTGTTTATCCCTTGCATTTAAGCTTATCATTGTTGTTTCTTTTTCCTATTAAGTGTATTTGGTTATTATATAGGCTACATGTTCAGGGAAGATTTAGATCACAGAAGGGTTACAATGGATGCTGCAGAGGATTATTGGTGGGGGGTGTCTGGGAGGGGGGATTCATCAGAGTAAGTTCATCTGAATATACATGAAAGATATACAAAATTGTTCAAATGATCAAAAGATGGGGCATGGTCACGGTGGGTAGACAATCACTCAATAAATGAGGGAATCTGAATTCCTAGCCTTGAGAGCTCTGCCACATTCTCTAAGGGAGCAGCAACAGTCCTCTGAGTGCAGGGACAGTGTCTGTCAAAAGAGAACAGCCACTGATGAGTTCTTGTTATTGATGACTAACCTTATGAGTCTTTGCTCTTGTAACTGAAACTTAGCCTACTGTTATGGGGTGCCTAAGGGTTGCCACCTGAGAGCCTCCTTGTTGCTCAAATGTGGCCTCTCTCTAAGCCAAACTCAGCATATGAATGCATTACCTTCCCGCCATGTGGGACATGACTCCCAGGGATGAGCCTCCCTGGCAACAAGGGATTAATACCAAGTGCCAACTGGCAACATGACTGGAAAAATGACCTTGAATAAAAGGGGGAAAACATAAAGACAAATGAATTCAAGTGGCTAAGAGACTTCAAATAGAGTTGGGAGGTCATCCCAGAGGTAACGCTTGCGCACACCTCAGTAAGATCTCATAGAACACCAAAGTGCATATCACCCCACACAGAGGGACTCCTGAGGGCTCTGGAGACACCTAGGTCCTATATAAGAAGGGATAGCCCCAGAGACTGATGCCTTATCAGTGGGCTCTATTTTGGAATCTGTGCTTCTGAGACTGACAGAGGTAGACTCAAATAAGTCCTCCCTGCACATGGTTCATCAGTCCCTTCTATTCAAACCTATATGGGATGCTGGAGTTTTTAGGTGTACTTCCAGAGACTGGAGCCTCTGGCCTACCTATGTGCCAAATGTACATGGAATCTCGGTGGAGCTGCAACTCCTACCCTACAGCTCAATGGACTAATCCAAGTCACCTGGTGAGGAGATGATGATGGGTAATGTCCATCCCAGGGAATGGAGAGGTCCTGCATCTGCAGGCAGGATCATCCCACCCACCATATCAATGGGATATAAGCCCTTTCTCCCTTGGAGGTGGAGTGGTCATCACCATCCCAGTCCCCTCAGGATTGGGGGAAGGACTATGGACTAGAGTGGACTTAATGGTATTCTTTTGTTCACATATGATGATTCTAGCAAAGGAAGAAATTATAACAGTGAGGTGGAGCTGGTGGACACTGAACACTTTTGGGGCATGGAGGGGAAGTGTAGTTGAAATACAGGGCCTTTTTTGGGACTTGGGGGTTGTCCTGAGTGCTGTTGTGGTGATGGATGTAGGCCAATTTAAATCAGCACACAGCATTCAGAACTGTGTGGGAGAGTTTGATCTACGATGTGAACTGTGATCTATGGTTGATGGCAAGGCCCCAGGATGCGTAGGCCCATTGAGGGTGATGGACCACACTTGTGGGGGATGTTTGTGTGGGATGTTGTGGGAAGTGTGGGAGGTGGGGATAATGGGAATCCCTGTAGTTTCTGTGTAATATTTAGATAATCTAAACACCTTATATATATATATATATATAGACTTTTGTAAGCAAAAAAAAAAAAAAAAAATTAAAGGGAGGAGAGCCAATTTGGTTCAGTGGTTGAGCACCAGCTTCCCACAAAGAAGTTCCCAGATTCAATCCCCAACCCCTGAACCTTAAAAAAATAAAAAAGTAAAGGAAATCAGGAAAACAATGGATGAACAGAAAGGGATTATCAATAGAGAGATTGGATTATAAGAATGAAACAAACAGGACTGAAGCCCATATTAATAGGAATTAAAAATCCCCTAGAGTGATTCAACAGCACATTGGAGTGGGCAGACAAAAGGAAAAATGAATTCATCCAGTCTGATGAGCAAGAAACAATGAAAAAGTAATAGAGCATGAGGAACCTGTGAGACATCATTATGTATACAAATATATGCATTGTGGGAGTTCCAGTAGGAGGAGAAAAAGAGGAAAGGGCAGGAAGAATAGTCAAAGAAATAATGGCTGTAATTTCTCAAATTTAGCTAAATCATGAATATAAACCTCCAAGATGTTCAATGAACTCCAAGCAAGCTAAACACAAATAACCCCAAACCATGGTGTATTATAAAGAAATGATGAATTCAAAAGATATGGAGAGAATTCTGAAAGCCCCAAGAGAGAAACAATATGTTGCATGCAAGGAAGGTTCAATAAGATTAAATGGTGATTTCTCTTAGGAAACCATGATGTCAAGAAGGCAGTGAGATGATATATATTTAAGTGCTGAGAGGAAAATATTGCCAAACAAGTATTCCATGCCCAGGAAAGCTGTCATTTAAAAATGAGGGTGAGAGTAAAGACATATTGTGATAAATAATAGCTGAGGGAGTTTGTCAACTCTAAACCACCCTAGAAGAGACTGCAGATTATAAAGGATTAAAAGGAAAGGACAATCATGTGACATCACATGTCCAAGGCATGTGATGGAATCAAGATCTCCAATAAGGATGCCTGCATGGGTCGTAATGTATTGTTGGTTTGTAGCTCTACTTTTTATTTCCAGTAAGATATAAAGGGCAAATTCATAAAATGTAATGATAATTCCATGGTATTGGACCTATAATATACAAACATATTATTTACGACAAGAACCAGCTATAATTGGAGGGAAGAGGTGTATGCATAATACTGAGGTTAAGTTGGTATCAAAGCAAACAAGATTGTCATATATTTGGGATGTAAACTTTAAGCCTCATGGTAATGACAAAGAAAATATAGTATATACAGGCACAAAGAGACAAAAATTAGAGTTCAGGTTGCCAGGGGTGTGGAGTGAGGTGCTACAAAGTTGCATTGTGGGAACACAAGCTCAGGGCACAAGAGAAAACATTCTGTAAATAATACCTTTATTGTACAGAATAGGAAGCCCAGAAAGAGTGAATCCTCTTGCCACTAACATAGTACAAAAAATACAAAAGAGCAGGGGAACTGTTCTCATAATGGCTGATCCCCCAGTGTTGCTAACAACTGCTCTGGGTTGTTTTGATAGCAGCACAGCAAGCACCACATCACTCCAGAGAAGAGAGCCCAATCTATACTGTCTGAGTGTGGTTTTCATCCACCTCAGGTTGAGGGGGACATGCTACTGAGAATTCCTTTTCTGATAGGCATTTAGGGCTGCTAGTTCCTGTCTTCTGGGTTTAAGATCTGATAAGGCCTTTACATTAGACTTAACTTCTTCCCCAGATGTGGAATGGCACACAATAGAAAAAGATGTGGAGGTACTGGAAAGCTGGGGGATAGCTACTTAGCATGTGTTTGTGACATTTGCAGAGAAGGAGGTAGGGGTATATGAGGTCTATGTAATGGCCCCTAAAATATGTCTGACTTTTCTAGAAAAGGGTAGGGGGCAGGGCCAAATGGATGTAATACTTAATAGGTGTAGGTTTTCTACTTGGGATGAAGGGAAAATTCTAGTAATGGAAGTGGGTGAGAATACCCCAATATTGCGAATATGATTAACCTCACTGAATTGTATGCCTGAGAGCAGTTGTGATGGGAAAGTTTATGTTGTTTATATTCCCACAATTAAAATAAGAAGAGTTACTAAAGAATCAGTGACAACTAAATGCAATGATAAGTATATGATCATACAAGAGAAAGGATTTTTAAGTTCAAAGAAGGAGGTTGCATGAGTATTTTGTAAAAAATAGCTGTTAGTGTATATTTGTGTCTTTCCAAGTGTCCTTCATGTTAGAGTGTTTAATGATTTATGCCTGTTTCATGGCATTAGATGTCCTCAGAAGCATTGTTGCCTTTGATTTTGCATACCTTGACAGTTTGTGATAACTGACTGAGATATGCATAACATCCTGAATGGCTTCCTGTCTCCATTTTAAATTTTTTAACCATAGCAACTCCATTTTGTTTTATCTTTTTTCTTGTTTCCCCCTTTTGATCAAGATCTTTCTCCAAAACCATCACTGATAAGCATTTATTATTAATCCCTCCATATCACTGAAGCTCATCCTTGTGAGTCATGCCCCACATACGGGGATGTTTGAGGTTTAACTGCAGAGTTTAGAGTTTGGCCACATTTGAGAAAAATGGTGGTTTTAAGGGAGTGATTCTTAGGGATTGGTTAAAATTAAGCTTAGCTTCGTTATAAATTTCATAAGTACAAGCTACAAGATAAGTACAAGCTACAAGAGTCTGGCGCATTAGCATTGCCCATTAGCATGGTGTATTAGCATGGCTTTAGGGTGGCTGTGGCCATTATCTTAGAGATGAGACAACAAATGAAAGTATAAGAATTATAATAAACAAAATTAGCAAGATTTGGACTATGCTATGAATTTAGTCACCTTAAAATGTAAGATTGAGCCAAAATTATTTTCAATTATGATATTCTAGTTATACTTTTGGTTATATAAACTGTGTGCCCAATTATATCTTGTTAACAAGGAAGACATTTGATTATTGGGCTTAGGTAAATAAATATATTTCCATGAAAATAAGATAATTCATTAAGAGTTTCCAAATTCTAGGGGACCAGGCAGCATGAAAAATATAAATGTTTTATGAATAATTGATACTGTAATGGAAAAGCAAAAGGAATTCCTTGTATTTAAAAAATAAAATATTAAAACATCAGCAATATTTTGAACAAAGTCCATAATCATATTTTATCAAAGCATTCAGTCCTATGTTATTAATCCTTGTTGTGCTCAATCTTGTGTTAACAAGTTTCATGAATTTATCAGCTTCTCATTAGATTTTTGGAAATGTTGAATCAATTCCATGGGATAGTGTTCAAGTTTTTTAAACAATGTTTTTAGAAGCTGGTGACCCAGTCCTTTCTACGAGTCTCTGAGACAGTACATATTTCAAAGTGAAGCACTTCCATCTGAAGCTAATTGCAGTGTTTTCAGGAAAAAAATTAGAATAAAATAAAAAAATTATCCATGTATTAAAAAAAAATTAAAACCTTAAATACAAAAATGGTTATGGTTAATTTATTATTATTTTATAAAGGGAAAGATCTACTGAGAGTTTATTATAAAATAACATGTTTTGTGACATGTAACATTTTTAAGAATAATTCAAATTATGCCTGGTAACATTATACTGTCGTTTACCTTGAGGCTGATTATTAACAGGATATTTTATAGACACTGAGGGCATTGACAAAACTTTAGTAACACTATACAATTTCACCAATAAATATATACCTTAATAACATTTATGTATTAAATATAACAAGTATATATGAAAATCCAAGAAAAAGAAGGTTAGAAAATCCCTTTAAGTAGACAGTATATTAATGTGGTCATATGTCTTATTCTTATTAAATAAATATTTTAGCACCTCTTTTGATGAGCTGAAAAACCAAATTCTCTGTGACTTTCCAGAGGATACATGGAAGACCCCCAAAAATTTGAAAGGAAAAGATATTATTTAGCATTTTATTTGAGAAATAAAAATGTTAAAAAGTTATCAGGAGGTTGAACACTTGGCTAAATAGGATCACTGTTTACTATGACAAAATATATAGCTCTTTTATTTAATTAAAGTGGCAATAAAATATTTTAAAAGTAAATATAGGAGATAACATGATGATAAAAAATTATTTTTCATAAAATTGAGAAGATCCATTTCTAAAAACCAACTAAGTACATGACAAAGTAAAAAAATTACAAGAAATCATTTTAGTTGGAACTTTGGGGGAAGATAGAGTAGGGAGCTTCAGGACTCTATCAGCCCCCCAAAACAGCTATGAAGTAGCCAAGAATTGGTGAAACACCCCTTCTGGGGTTCAGGAAGCTAGAAGAACACTGAGCATCATCCAGGGAAGAAAGAAGAAGAGGCTGATAAACTTTAGTAAAGAACTTTTAGTATCATTCTCTATGTGACAGCTGCCAGTTCCCATCCACCAATCAGGGCATGAATCAGATGAAGAAATGCTGGAAAATTTGATCAATTAAACTATTGGACCTAAAGGATATTCTAAAGGTCTAGAATTAGTTGAAAAAATAAAATAAAACAGTGAAGGAAGAGCCTTGACACAAAGCCAATTAACAATAAAAGCCTAGGAGTGAGAGAAAAAACTGACTTACATAGTAAGCTCATCAAGAAAATTAAATGCCTAGATATCAGAAAAAGTTATAAGCTATACTAAGAGGTAGGAAGATATGGCCATGTCAGTGGAACAAAGTACAACTTCTGAGGAGACAAAGAATTTGGAAAAATGAATAAAATATTTTCAAAAAGATCTCAATCAATTCAAGGAGATGAGGGAAAATATGGCTAAACAAATAAAGGATTTTAAAAAGACATTAGGTGAGCATAAAGAATTTTTTTAGGTGGAACCAGTGGCCACTTGACACTTTTGGGGCAGGGAGGGGATGAGCAGTTGAAATACAGGGGCTTCTTTGGGATTTGGAGGTTGTCCTGAGTACCATTGTGGCAATGGCTGTAGGCCATTTTAAATCAGCACACACCACTCAGAACTGTGTGGGAGAGAGTGTGGTCTATGGTGTGAACTGTGGTCTATGGTTGGTGGCAAGGCCCCAGGATGTGTAAATCCATTGAGGGTGGTGGGCCACACTTGTGGGAGATGTTTGTGTGGGATATGGTGGGAGGTGGGCAACATGGGAATCCCAGTGGGTTCCATGTAATATTTTAGGTAATCTAAGCACCTCTTAAAATATATTTATATATATATATATATATATATATATATATATATATATACATAACATTTTTGTAAGCAAATACACATATATGCATATATATTTATATATCATTTTACAAATATTGGTATGTATTGTGAAAATTTTGATTTTTACCCACAATAAAAAAAAAAAGACATTAGGTGAGCATAACAAAGAATTTTAAAAGATAAAAACATAACAGAAATAATGGGATAGCAAGACACAATAAAAAAGATATAGTGTATACTGAAGGCATACAACTGGCAGATTTGAACAGACAGAATAAAAGAATCAGTGACCTAGAAAATAGGGCAATTGAAAACTCACAGAGAAGAGGTAGACAAAAGAATGGGAAAAAAGTCCATAAGGTCTCAGGGAAATGAATGACAGCACAAACTGAAGAAACATATACACTGGGCATGTGCCAGCAAAAGAAGAGAAGGATAAAGGGGCAGAAAGAATATTTGAGGAAATAATGGCCTAAAATTTCACAATTCTTAAGAAAAATATAAATATACATGTTCAAGAAGTGCAACATACTCCAAGCAGAATATCCTAATAGAAGTAAATCCAAGACAACTACTAATCTGCATGTCCAATGCCAAAGATAGAGAATCCTGAAAGCAACAAATGATTCATCCTATACAAGATATCTTCAATAAGACTAAGTATCAAATTCTCATTAGAAACCAGGGGGGCAAGAAGGCAGGACTGAAAGATTAAAAACTGCCAACCAAGTCTCTTTATCTACCAAAATTGTCCTTCAAAAATGAGAGAGTGTTTTATATATTCATAGTTAAATATAAACTGAGATTTGCCAACAAGAGATCTGTCCTAAAAGAAATACTAAGGAGAGTTCTGCAGGCTGAAGAGAAATGACAGGAGAGAGTTGATTGGAAGAGAGTGTAGAAATGAAGATTATCAGTAAGGGGAAGTAAAAGGGAAAAAGATGGGCAAAAGTCAAAGATATGACATATAAAAATCAGAGGAAAAAATGGCTGAAGAAAGTACTGCACTTACAGTAATAACATCAAAAGTTAATGGGTTAAACTCCCCAAACAAAAGACAGATATTGGCAGAATGGAATAAAAAGTATGATCCAAATATATACAAGTTTTCAAGAGACTCACATGAGACACATAAAGAAAAAGAAGTTAAAAGTGAAAGGTTAAAAAATATATATTTCACTCAAACAGTAACCTAAAAAGAGCTGGGGTACCTATACTAATATCAGACAAAATAGACTTTAAATTCAAGACTTTACAAGACAAAGAAGGACAATATATATTAACAACATGGGAAATCTACAAAGAATGAATAACAATGATAGTTACTTATGCACTTAACTAGGGTGCCAAAAATACTTGAGGTAAACACTAGCAAAACTGAAGGGAGAAATAGATGTGTCTGGAGACATCAAAACACCACTCTCATCAATAGATAGAACATCTAGACAGATCATCAATAAGGAAACAGAACTTGAATAATATGATAAATGAACTAGACCCTTTAGCTAGACTGTCAAGGAACAGTCATTTCTCCAAAGAGGAAATATAAATGTCTAAAAGGCATCCAAAAAGATGTTTTCTATAACTAGCTATTAGGGAAATGTAAGTCAAAAACACAATGAAATATCATTTCACACCTACTAGAATGGCCATGATTTAAAAAAAAACAAAAAACCCAGAAAACTACAACTATTGGAAAGGATGTGGAGAAATAGGAACCCACATTCATTGCTAGTGAGAAAGTAAAATAGTACAGCTGTTGTGGCATATAGTTTGCAGTTCCACAGTAAAATAAATATAGAATAACCATATAATCTGGCAAATCTGCCACTAGGTGTATACTCAGAAGACCTGAAAGCAGGGAAGCAAATAGAACTTCCTCACACCAATGCTTATAACAGAATTATTCACAATTGTCAAAAATGGAGCAACTCAAGTGTCCATCAACTGATGAAGAGGTAAACAAAACGTGATATATACATATGATGAAATATTATTCAGCTTTAAAAATGGAATGAAGTTATGATCATTGAAAACATGCCTGAATCTTGGGGACATTTTGTTGACTGAAATAATCCAAGAACAAGTGGATAAATATTGTATCATCTCACCATTATGAACTAATTATAATAGGAGTTTGGTGTTAGAGTATAAAATATAGGGTACAATGAGATAGCTTGCAGTTAGGGGTTGTGGAATAGATTATTAATTTGTGCAAAATTTCTATTTAGACTGATGGTACAGGTTTGGAAATAGATGACAGCAATGGTAGCACATTATTGTAAATGTAGTCAACAACACTGAAGTGTACAGGTGAATGTGGTTAAAATAGGAGACTTTAGGACATATATGTTACTAGAATATAAATTGAAGTATAAATTATAGGATTGTACAATGGTGTACCATACTGTAGACAAAGGACTACAGTAAATAAAACAAGAATTAGCATGTTCTTCCATGAATTTATTACAAATATAAAATACTTATACCAGGTGGTAATAAGATAAAGTTTAAGGCTACACAGGTATATGGGAAAAATATACCTGATGTAAATAATGAATGAAAAATGGAACAATTTTAATAAACCATCAATTGTAACAAAGGTAAATACTGTTAAAAGTAGTACAATTATATAACAAGTGTTGTCATAAATATTAATGGATGTTTCAGCCCAATGCAATATGTTGTTGGTGGGGTGGTATATGGGAATCCAGTATTTTATGCCTGAATGTTTTGTAAGCTCACAACTTCTCTAATTTGTAAATGATATTGACCTTTACTATAATATGTTACCACCAACTCTATCCATTTTCACACTTTGACAATCAAGCTTATTAAAAATTCTTCATTTATTAAGCATCAGTACCCCTTCTCAGACCTCATCCTATCTCCTAGTAACTTATACTCCATGCATTTATTCTTTGTATTTAGCTCATATTAGTGAGACTATACACTATTTGTCCTTTTCTGTCTGGCCTATTTCACTCAGCCTAATTGCACCAATTGTATGCTAATGACTATAGTTAGAGGTAATAGTCTGAAGATATTATCTCATAATTTGTAACAAAAGTTCCACAACAATGTACTGTGTTGGAGGAGAGTTATATGGGAATTCTATACAATATGCATAACTGTTCTGCAAGTACACAACTCCTCTAATAAAAAAATATAAAAATTTTTGAAAAAGTTACTGATTTTAAAATTAACAAATTATTTTGATAAAACATAGACTCTCTGCCTTTTACATTGATTATTTGAAGAAATAAACCTTTACAACTCCTTTACTAAGAATACACTGATAATCCAAGAAACCTTTCATTTTAATAGAGAGAAATTTTAGTTTGCCTCAGTATAGTATTTGGTACTAACACTCAAAAAATTTTATAGATAAATTCAAGTCTTATTTAACTTCAACCATATAAAACCAAATTCCTCCTGCAAAACTTCTGCAATTTTCTATATTTTCCAGTTTTGTCATAGATTTCCTATTTCTCATGTTGTAACAACTAGTTATTTTATTTTAGGACAAAACTACTGTCTTTTCCATTAATAAATATACATCCTGTTTAACTTATGTATTAAGTTAACAAAATGATTTTGGAAAATGTCTTCAATCTGATATTTTTCTAACTTAACATTGATAACCCAGAAAACATATGATTTCTCCTTAATTAACAATTTTGAAATTAGTATAGAAATAGAGGGTTTATAATTTAAAATGTTCAGCTATTAGGTAGAAAAAACAGATTTAGAAACATAGACAAAACAGAGAGAAATAAAATTCACTTGTAAAAGAGCTGAATTTTTGTACTTGCCTGACTTTATTTTTTGCTTCTACTCTTTTTTTTGAGCTTAAATTTTTAAAAAGATACCTAAATTACATAAATGTGATATAAAATTATAGGGGGATGTTGTTTATGTGAGAAAACATGGCAGCGATTTCTTATTTTTAATCAGGATTTTGTTATGGTTTTGGATAGGAAGGTATTTGAAGATTATTATATCTACTAAAAATTTTTAATATTAATTAAAGAAGTCACCGTACTTTTTGGTGGAGTCTTCCTTATTTTTAAGTATACCTTTTCAAATGTTTAACTTTGTTTAAATTGAAACTTCACCATCAGGGCCACTATAATTTTATTTTTATATTAAAATATTTATCTTTTAAGAAAACATTTGAGGAACTCGTTTTAAATTGGATCTTTTCTGTGCCCAGTTCTCAGTCTTTTCTTTCCTTTAAAAAAGGACAATCACGGGAAGTGGCTGTGGCTCAATCAGTGGGGCTCCCGTTTACCATATGGGAGGCCCCGGGTTCAGTTCCCGGGGCCTCCTGGTGAGGGCAGGCCCGCCTGCACAGCATGGTTGGCTGACCCAGCGAGCAAAGGCAGCAAGGGGGGGGATAAATGAATAAATAAATAAAATCTTTAAAAAAAAAAAAAAAAAAAAAAAGGACAATCTCATTTCCAATGTCCCTGTCGACTGTAATATGGATGACTATTGTCCTTTCAATTTCTCTTTTGGAGATACTTCAATATTGTATTGATTGTCATTAACAGTCACAATCAAGGTCTCTTTCATATTTTTTTCATCCTTTTGGAATTGCTGTAATTGTAAAGTTATGATTCTTAAATTTTTTATCCTGATTCAGAGTTTTCTTTTTTTTTAAATGTTAGACTATTCTGACCCATTTCTTTCAAGAAGCAGAGTTTTACTGAAACTTATGTTTTTAAACAAACTTCTCAAGATTATGTTAATCCCATTGATAGATAATGAAGAAAGTGTCCCTTTAAACATGTCAGTGAAGGATGAAAGCCGTGAATGAGCACCAAAGTTCTGAGAAGATTACTTCATTTAATCATAGTTGATTCATTCTTTCTTGTTTACAAGTTTGGAATATTGACTCATCAAGTTTTTTAGGATTAGCTTCTGGTATTATTTTAATAAGTCCTTTGCAATTTTTTGAAAAACAATTGATAAGTATATAGAAAAATCATGCAGACAATACAGTTCCTACACCACTGCCCACCCTCATTATAACACCTTGCATTGTGTGGTGTATTTGTTACAACTGATGAAAAAGTATCATTAAAATTGCACTATTAACTGTAGTGCATGGTTTGCATTATGGAGTCCTTAGAAATTTGGTGGGCTTTTTTGGGACATCCCTACCTGTAATATTTTCAGGGCCACTTATTTAATTTTCCAGCTTTGACCATTAAGCTCCTTTGATTAATTTTTATTTTTTGTTTCACCAATACTTAGAGTCATATGTACAAATTGAAAAGTTTAGACAATCCTGGATTATGAACTCCAACTACAAGTTTAAACTCCCCATAATTTTTTAAATGTGTTTTTGGATTGGGAAATTCCTTAACATTGCCCTGAGCCTGCTCTTGATCAAGGGCTAGTAGTTACCACAGGTGCCATTCCTGCAGGCTCAGAAGGTCTGGTCTTACAGGGCATTTGACAAATTTTAGTGATCAGGGAAGAAGAATATCAGGAAGGAACACAAAGGGGAGTATTAGGATCATGAGAAGTAGCAAGGACAGTAGCAGCTAGTCCAGGCTTTTCAGTCACAAGGTGATCATTTTTACTTTTCTTATGCTATCTGTCCGGAGTCCATTAAGGATGTAATTTTGAAATCAGGTACTTGGCTGATTGGGCATACAATTAAAGAATGCATTCCATTGTTATGGGGGATCTTCTGTAGATTTGAGATTTCCTTGGTTATGGATTTTAGTTCATATTTAGTCCAAGGAGTATAGGTGATAGAGGCAGTTCCCTGAGCTTCTGTTATTAGGTTTGATTTTTTTAAGCTTTATTTTAAAAGAAGTTTAAAGTCACAAAAAACTAACAGGAGCAAAGTGGAATAGATTTGAAGGAGCTTCAGGGCCCTTATTACATAAGAGAGAAACTCTGCCAGACTCGGATAAAGAGGAGGAGGACAGGAAAGTGGAGGAGGCACTAGGACAGTCTGCCTAGGAAAATTTAGTGCTTTCAGTTTTTTAGGTTTAGTTATGCATTTAGATAAGTCTTTCTTTTTAAATTTGATATTTGCTTTTTGAAGACAGACAATTTTGAAATTAGTTACGCATTGGGAAGCTTCCAAGAACTAATAAAAAAAACAATATTCCATTCAGGCTCTTTGATCTTATAGCCCCTATTGTATAATTATGAGCCCAAATACAATAATTTTGGCACACTAAAAGAGTTTCATTGTGGCCTTTGTAACTCAAGATTATATTTTGTATGTCAGGTCCATCTGGATAACAATTCACATGATGCAGGACCATAATTCTTATATGTAAAACCAGATGGAGTGCTTGATGGCATTGCACAATTAGAAAATTTTGTAGAATAACAACCTATTGTTTCTGACTTACAGCAATCTTAAAACCTAAAAAGGCTAACAGGATTTACTATAGTTGTTTTACAGTGTGTGTTTACAGTGTGCCTTAACAGAATATTCCTTTATCCTGGCAGAGAGCCTGTTCTCTCATTATCCAACCTGTTAGCAGGTGCCCCTACTTGCAGAGACCTTGTCTTGGGAGTAGCAGGCAACCTATTGTCAGTCTTCCCTGTCTGTGACTGCCTTATTCTTTCATGGGAGTCTTCAACTTTGAAATCTGAGTTTCCTCATTATAAGGTGGCAGGTACTCTAATAGAATTTCAGTGCCCAAGTGTCCAACCTGTGCCTACCAAGATTATAATGGGATTGCTGTCAGCCAAGGCAATGATTAAAACACTAGGAAGATATTTTTCTGCCTAATACCAGAGAAAGGAAGGAAGGGAGGGAGGGAGGGAGGGAGGGAAAGGAGGGAGGCAGGGAGGAAGGGGAGCTTCCAAATATTTCAGTACCCACAAGAGAAGAGAAATTCCTCTAAACCGATAGAGCAACTGAAAGGATTGCGAACACCAGCCCAAACCAGAAGAAAAAAGTTCAAAATTGCCTTAAGCAGAAGACGTCAAATAAAGGCCAGAACCTCCACCAAAGGAAGGGATGTTCTGAACCAAAAGGACTCACCATCAGAAACCCAGGGCTGTTGGAGAAACCACAGAGCAAGTACCATGCTTAAAACCAATAGCAGCTCTGGAGTTGAGGTGGCAGTCCCTACATTTCCTTCTTCTGAGTTCAGAAATGTCAACCAAGCTATTACAGACAGAGCTGTAGGGCAAGGAAAGCATTTATTTCATCTCTTAGAGTTACAGTTCAGGGAGCACAAAGTCAGGCAGCAGCCCAAACTGTTCCCCCCTCTCTGCGGATTCCAATCAAGGGTTTTTAAAGAAAGTGAAGATTACATATACTTTTTGTAAAGAATTATAAATGGTGGCTATTTGGGGCTTTCCAAATATCCTTAAATTTAGAAATATTACTGATTTATGTAATAATTGGTTCATGACATCCATATTTTCTCAGAAACATTGATTTCAGTTTTGCATACCTTAGAAGTTTGTGACATCTGTCTGAGACATGGATAAGATTACCATCCTGAATACCCTCCTGACTTAATTATATAACTCTTAGCCCTAGTAACTTCGTCTTGTTTTATTTCTTCTCTGAAACCTCAACACACATATTGTACAAACTGATGTGTTGTGTTTTTGAAGCAGTGTCCTTGCTTCCAAGACAGGCTTAGCATAAGCACCTTTTCAGGGCTAAGGCACAAATATGGTTGACTCCCTAGCTCCATCATTTGCCTCTGAGGTGTCACCACCTGCTCTAGGACACTATCAAGAGGCAGGGTCCCTCTAGGCACTTCTGTCTAGCACTTTCCTCTCCCACTGCCATCCCCTTCCCCTGATTCCACTTCACTCTATGTGACCACTTTTACCACAGTCCCTAACAGTCAGGCATTTTCCATGGCTTTTGCCTTGCAGAACTGAACAACTTGTTTGAATTAGTTAGAGAAACAGGAAAAAATAAGGGAATATTGTAATGTACTTTAAGATTTCCTAAATTATCTTGCTATGCATGAATAAAGCACCCTACAGGGAAAAAAATTATCTTTCTTGTGCAGTAAACGATTATGCATGTTTTTATTGCATAATTACCTAAAAAGAAGCAATGAAATAGAAAATATAGACATCCATCCATTCCTTGTGGTGTTTTCATACTCAACCTGCCACTGGAAATCACTGGGGATATCATTTAGTTCCTCACACTTCTTCCAAGGAATCTGTTAGATTCTCACAGCATGAAATGCTTCATATCTTACTGTTATCTGCATAATTTTATTAAAAAATAAACTTCAATGTTGCAACAGATAAAACCAATGAACTGAAAGAGAAGTGAAATTGCTTTTTACATACAATGACCTCAGAGTCTTTAAATATTTTACTTATACAGGATGCACAGTGACAAGAGGATCCTCGTCAGGGTGTTTTGCTTGTTTATCACTCACCACTTCCACATAATGGCAGTATCATGAGGACAGAAATTTGTCTGTGCTGTTTGCCAGTTTATTTCTGGAATATTGTCTGGCACCTCAGAAGTGCTAAAAGTATTTGCCTGAATAAACCAATGAATAAATAAACATATTATGATCAATAACATTACCCAGGTCTCTTTATTTTCACCAGTGAAAACAAGAATAAAGAAATTGAGGCTATCCTAATTATACTTTAGAATTCATTAAAATAAGAAAGGAGGTTGTATGATGAATTGGTAGAAAAAATAAGACTGTACACACATAAAATGTGCCACCCTTAACTTTAGTTGGTGAGAGACATCTCTACCCTGCCATTCACTGTAGGATGTGCAAGCACAGAAATCACTTGTTTGGGATGTAAGTTTAAATGCACAAAGTTTCAAGCAAAAGTAACAATCCTGCTCCTGCTCAAGCTTTACACTACAGATGCTTATAAATGAGTATAACTTATTATAAACTTATTAACTATCTGAAGACCTAATACTATGTGCCATTACTTATGTCTAATTCTAAAAGAAAAAAAAAGAGCCAGGGTGGCACAAATAGCATTATGAAAAACATCAGTTCTATAAGTTGTTAAAGACAGGGCATAAGTGGTTGCTTTTCACTTTCATTGACTGAATGCACATGACCTAGGATTCTAAAAGATCTGAGCATCCTAGGAATCAGTGCTCAGTCCCCTATTCTCTATTCACACTATGTTACCTCATTAAGTCCACAGCTGTCTGTAGCTGAAGATGTCCAACTTTCCATCTCCAGCCATCTCCAGCCTCCAAGACCTCTGAGATTCAGTGTCATCTATTTTGTGGTCTGCCCAACTCTCTGCATTAGAGCATCTTCCTCTGTAAGCTCTGGTCATAAAACAATTCTTGTTTCCAACCCCTGTTCCATCAGTATAAATGAAATTCACAAGACTGCATTGATAAGTTGACTTGTTCTCCACAGTCAATAGAGTGATGAAACTTTGCCCAAATCCCATCCAATAAACTGTTCCATCATTCCTATGGGTGAGCATTAAATGAGATTTAAATGATGTAATTTGTTATAAATTAGCAGCATTCTGGCCACTCTTTTTAATACCCTCAATCCATAATATCTGCTTAGGGTATCTGGGGTGTTATACTCTGTTCCATTTAAAATAATGTTCTTTCCTCCCTTGTTAGCCCATTGGCATCCTGCTCTTTTCCTATCAGTGGCCTCTCCTTTCAGTTCACCTAGAGTTATGATAAAGTCTGTTTGAGGCTCATTTCTAGAAATGCAAATGATTTTTTAACTTATGGAAACCATTATCATCTATGAACAGTGGCAGTCAAATCTTTCATTTTTGACTCTGGTCTTTCAGCTTTACATGCTTATTAGAGATAACAAAAAAATCCACACATTACTGATAAATTTAAAAGGAAATTCTAACATTTCACCATGAAAGATAATACCATTGCTATCCAAGCTAATGGAATTCTTTCAAATTCCTACTTTGTTGAGAGTTAATACGAAGGGTTTTTGGATTGCATCAAATACTTTCTTCAAGTCTATTGAGAATAATATCAGTTCTTTCTTTTTTAATGAATAAATACACTGATTTAAATCCTTAATTTTTTCTTAAGATTCAAATTGCATGCCAGAATAAAGGTAAATTAATCATGGGATATGTGTTGTCCTTTGCTGAATTCAGTTTCCCCTATTTGTTTAAGTTTTTGCATCTTGGTTAGTTAGTATGTTTATCATGTAACTTTAAAAAAAATCTCCTATTACTTTGCTAGAGTTGTTAAATTAAGCTTTTATTTGATTTTGAACAAGATTAATTTTACTTGTTCCTTCTATATTTGGTTGTCTTGCCTAAAAAGCTGTGGGCCAATTATTTTATTTGAAAGAAGATTTAAATCACTGATACTGTTTGTTAAATGGTTAAAGTTCCTTTCTCACATTTTATTAGAAAATTTGCCACTGCATGCACTACAGTGCTACATTCTAAACTATTAAGTGGACTGTCACAGTTTTCATCCTTATCCCAGTCTGACTGGATCTCTCCTGGTGCCAATTCACTTATTTTACACTTATTGTTTTTGTCAGGAAATGAACAGTAGACTGTCCAAGCACTTTTGTGTCTACAGCCTCTTTAAATCCACAAAATAAGAATGATATATTATTATAATAGTTTTCTACTTTTAATTATTTTCCTTGACATATTTTTGTTTTCATATTTTCCCTATTAGTATCAAATTTCATTTTCCACATTCAGGTCTTTAATCCAGCTGAAAGGCATTTTTATGTATGATGTGGTGCAGGGGCAAGTGTCATCTGAGTATCAGATGAGAACACATCTTCAGCATCATAAAACACAGAGCAGCGGTTGAAGCAGTTGAGGTGGTTGGAGATGTTGGGGCAGTTGGGACAGCTGGAGTGGTTGGAATGTCTCAGAGTGGTGCAGGGGCAGGGTCCTACATCTGCACCTTTGGTGATTCAGGTGGATCAGAAGACCTAGAGTGTTTTCCCCACTACCTGCCAAGGGACCAGCATGCCTGCTTCTGCCCATGATGGCTATTACCCAATCAACCCCTTCTGGCTCCCTCATGGAAGCAGGAGCCTTTGAGGCTTATACCCAGGAGACTGACCAGAAGAGCTCCAGGCTGTAGCCACCTGACCATCAGTGCATAAGCTGAGATACCAGGAGGGAGTAGAAGGTGGATCACCCATCAGGGATCCACGAGCTCAAATAGAGGTAGTGAGCTGGTCACAAAGGTGCCTAAGGGTCTGTGCATTCGAAAGGCCTTTCAGTTGGAAAATCAGGAGGTCCTGGATATCAGAAAAAAAGGATTTCTACAGAATTTCAGATTCACTCATTATCATCACTAACAGTGAACCAGTATCCTCTGCTCAGTCTAAAGAGATATTTTGAAAATACCAAAACATAATTTCCACATTTAATTTAATAATAATGTATTAACAAAGTGAAGTTCAACATTAGCAATCATTGCCTGATTGAGGCCCAAGTTGGGGGAAAAAATCCCTAAACAAGATACTCAAGGGAGTGAAATGAGCCTCCCTCTTTTGCCACTGTCCCTACCCCAAATTTTCTCATTTCTTACCTCCCAAGACTTTAGAAACTGCTTTGAGTTCCTTAAAGTATAGTATTTAGCTGATAATTACAGGAAAGATTTTCCCTCAGAGAAGGTCTGAAGTTTTATAAACAAATCCTTTGCTGCTCCATTAATTCCAATGTACTAGAAATGCTTCTTTAGAGATGACCCTCAAAGCTACCCCATGTACTATATGGGAATTATTCTCATTATTTTGTTACTACCTCTCATTTGGCATCCAAAATGTTTTTATCCATTTTGTTCACCATAGGATAATCACCTGGTGTTTGGCAGAGATATCCTTGAATACCTAGAGCCAAAACAAAAAGTGGATAACAAATCCTTCTAGGTTTTGCTGATTGGGTCTGTTTTGATGCACTTAAGTCAGTCCTTAGCCTGCCCTTTACAACTTGCCACAACCTTCAAGCCTTGTCTGTGCTCAGCCATTGGGAAAGTACAGGGTCTTTCCAGGACCTTTCTGCACATGCATCTTGCTGGCCCTGTGCATATGCATTATTTTTTCTTTCCAAATATAAATCCTGACTTTTGAATGATGTAATTTCCAAAAGAAACTCTCCAAGTTTTCTTCCCATGATTTGGTGATCTATTGTTTGCCTCAACTGTTCTCTTTTTCCCAGGTGGCTGCTGGTTGTCCACTTGCCTTACAATGTATGTGAGGAATTGTTGCCACTTTTCTGTACTGAATGAGTGTCAAATTAGGTAGGTATGTGCCTTCCATTTAACTCTCAGACTGGTTAGGAACAAAACAGCAAATTTGAAAATAAGATCTGTTGTGCTCCTCTCAGAACAATGACAAGAGGCCCACACTTGAAAACTGTCAGGCATTTTCAAGTCAACTGCTGAGCTGGGGAGGATGATGGGGCAAGGACAAACAAAAAATGCCACAGAATCATTTTTTAAACTACCTCTTTTTGTTTAATTCAAAATGAGCTTCATTGCTATAAACCTTGATTTTTTTCCAGATTTCTGAAAAAGTTGATTTGATGTTTTGGCTTGATTTTTCAGTGTTTCTCAGGAAGTTGCCTACTCTACTCATCCCACTGATGACACTCTGTGAAGGTATTTTTAAATACATTTATTTTATTTAAACAATTTTATTGAGATAGAAATCACATACCATACAATTTGTCCATTTAAAGTATATAATTCTGTGATTTTTAGTAGATTCAACCACCACAACACTCAATTTTAGAACATTTCATCACCTCAGAAAGAAATCTCATACCTTCTATCACAGCACTAAGTAACGACTAATGTAATTTCTTCCTCTATACATTTCCCTACTCAAGACTTTTATATGAATGAAATTAGTGTGTGGTCTTTGTGACTGTCTTCTTTCGCTTAGTATAATGATTACAAGGTTCATCCGTATTGTGGCACTTATCAGTACTTCATTTTCAAAAATTTTTAAAGACTGTACTGAAATATAATTTATATTTCATAGAAATGACCCATATATTGTGAAAAACTCAGTGTTTTTAGTATGTTTAAAGAGTTGTATCACAACCATTACTACATTAAATATTAGAATATTCAATTTATGAGCAAAATATATTCCAATGTGTGGCTATACCACATTTTGTGTATCCACTTTTCCAATGATGGCTATTTTGTTTGTTTACACCTCTGAGCTATTATGAAAATTGTTACTATAAACATTAATGTGCAAGATTCAGTCTAGACATATGTTTTCAATTATCTTGCATGTACAATGAGGAATGGAATTGCTGGGCCATATGCAAAGTATGTTTAATCATTTAAGGAACTATCACACTCTTTTCAAAACTGACATCAACATTTTATTTCCCATGAACAGTGTTTGAGAGTTATGATATTTCCACAACTTTATCAATACTTGTACGTGACTTTTTGATTCTAGCCATCCTAGTGGGTGTGAAGTAGTATCTCATTGTGCTTTCTGTTTTTCAATTTAAAGATACTTATTGAAGTATATCATTCCTATATGTATATTCATAAACAATACATGTATGGAAAATGTTGTGAACTTACAAAACCATCATGCATAACTTCATACCAGACACCCAAACAACACCTCATGAGCAAAACATTGTATTCTTATGAAACATATGTTACAAATAATGAAATGACATCATCAAAAATTACTACTAACTGTAGTCTTTATCTTACATTTGGTATATTTTCCCCCAAAACCAAGCTATTATTGACACCTTGATTTAGTATTATATATTTGTTACAGTTGATGAGAGAACATTCTTATATTTTTCTCTTAACCACAGTCCATCTTCCTCCACAGGATTCACTGTGTCCTATGACTTTTACAAGCCATTCAGAGTGCATAGACAATAGCTCACATATTCATCACAGAGTTGTGCTGTCATCACCTCACTCAAGTTTAGAATGTTTTCATTACTCCAAAAGGAAAAATTTTATAACTTCTTATATGCCACTCTTTTTGATCCTTAAAAATGACATATCTTATTGCCCTTGCTACAAAAATATTACAATAGTACTGTTAAATATAATCCATAATTTGCATTACTTGTAAATTTTCTGAGTGTCACCATATTCTTAATAATTTGTAAAGGAACAGACATCTACTTCTACTTATATTTATCCTATTAACCACAATCTTCATCTACCACCAAAATTGCTATGGTATACTGTCCCAGATTATCTTCTATCTTCCTTTCAAGTGACATTTATGTCCCTAGACTACCCCTTTCAACCACAATCTCATTTATAAACCATCAGTGTTAATTATACTCTCTATGTGTCACCATCAACTCTATTCATTTCCACACTTTCACGAGAAACCTCATTAAAAATTTACATAATTAAACATCTGTTCCCATTCTCAACTCACATTCTATGTCTTAGTTACCTATACTCTAGAGTTTATTTCATGAGTTTACTCATCATATTTAGTTCATATTAGCAAGACCATACAATGTTTGTCCTTTTGGGTAGGCTTATTTCTATCATGTTGTCATATGCATCCCAAAGTAATTTCTTCTTACAGCTAAATAACATTCCATTGCATGTATATATCACATTTTGTTTATCCATTCATCATTTGATGGAAACTTGCTTTTTTCCTGTGTTTTAGCAATTGTGAATAGTGCTGCTATGAACATTGGTGTGCAAATGACAGTTCGTGTCCTAGCTTTTAATTCTTCTGAATATATTTCTAGATTTGGGATTGCTGGATCATATGGTAGTTCTATATTCAGCTCATTGAGATACAGCAAAACTGCTTTCCACAGAGGCTGTACCATTCTACATTCCCACCAAAAGTGAAGGAATTTTCCTTTTTCTCCACATCCTCTCTAGAACTTGTACTTTCTTGCTGTTTTTTGAATATATATTGGCCATTCAATAAGGTATGAAATGATACTTCCTTGTAGTTTTTAATATGGATTTCCTTAGTAGCTAGTGATGAACATTTTTCATGTTATTTTTTGGCCACTTATATTTCTTCTTTGAAAAAAAAAAAAGCCTTTTCCAGTCTTTTGTCTATATTTTAATTGGTCTGGTTTTCTTTTTATTGTGGAGTTCTAGGATCTCATTATATAACATGGATATCAAATCCTTGTTGGATATGTGGTTTCCAAAAATTTAAACCCATTGAGTACATGGCCTTTTGATTTTCATGACAAAGTCCTTTGAAGCTCAAAAGTGTTTAATTTTGAGGAGGCCCCATTTATCTATTTTTTCTTTCATTGCTCTCACTTTGAGTGCAAATTTTAAGAAACCACAACCTATCACAAGACCTTGAAGATGTTTCCCTACATTTTATTCTAAGAGTTTATGGTTGTAGCTTTTATATTTAGGTCTTTGATGCATCATGAGTTAATTTTTGTATAAATGTGAGATAGGTTTCATCTTTCTTTCTTTTGAATATGGATATCCAATTCTTCCAGCACCATTTGTTGAATAGACTGTTCTGGTCCAGTTGGAAGGGTTTGACAGCCTTGTCAAAAATTACTTCACCATAAATGTGAGGATATATTTCTGAACTCTCATTTCAATTCCACTGATCAACAAATATGTCTTTATACCAGTACCATACTGTTTTTACTGTAGCTAAGTACTTAAAAGTCAGGAAGTGAGCTTCCTCCAACCGCTTCCTTCTTTTCAAAGATATTTTTGGCTATTTGGGGACTTTTACCATTCCAAACTAATTTGATAATTGACTCTCCCAACTCTGCAAAAAAAAAAAAAAAAAAGCTTTGGGGATTTTATAGGGATTGCATTGAATCTGTAGATCAATTAGTATAGCATTTTCATCTTAGCAGTATTTTGTCTTCCAAACCATAAACACAGAATGTCTTTCCATTTGTCTTCTTTGGTTTCTTTGAGCAATGTTTTTTGTCTTCTCAATACAACCCCTTTATGCCCTTGGTTTAGGTTAATTCTAAATATTTGATTCTTTTAGTTGCCTTTGTAAATGGGATGTTTTTCCTGACTTCATGGAAACAATACTGATCTTTGCATTTTAAACATGTATCCTGCCACTTTGCTGTGCTTGTTTATTAGTTCTAGTAGTTTTGTTTTGGAATTTTCAGGCATTTCTAGATATAGGGTCATGTCATCAGCGAAAAGTGAAAGTTTTACTTATTCCTTTCCTATTTGGATACATTTTATTTCTTTTTCTTGGCTAATTGCTCTAGGTAGAATTTCTAAGAAATATTGAATAACAGTGGTGACAGTGTTCCTGATCTCAGGGGAAAAGCGTTCAATCTTAGCCATTGAGTAAAATTTTAGCTGTGGGTTTTTCATATATGGACTTTATCATGTTGAGAAAGTTTTATTCTATTTCATTTTTTTTTTTTTTGGAGTGTTTTTATCAAGAAAGCTATTGGATTGTGTCAGATGCCTTTCCTGCATCAATTGAGATAATCATGTGATATTTCTTCCTTGATTTAGTAACATTGCATATTACATTGATTGCTTTCTTTCTGCTGAACCCTCTTTCCACACCTGGGATAAAAACCACTTGACATGATGTAGAATTCTTTTAATATGCTGTTTTATTTGATGAGCAAGTATTTTGTTGAGGATTTGTAATCTATATTCATTAGAGATATTGGTTTCTAAGTTTTTCTTATCGAATCTTTATCTTGTTTTGGTATTAGAGTGATGCTGGCTTCATAGAATGAGACTGGTAGTGTTCCCTCCTGTTCAATTTTTGGTAGAAATTGAAGAAGATTTATATTTATTATTTGAATTATTTTGATAAAATTTCATGTGAAAACATTGGTTCTATGCTTTTCATTTCTTGGAGATTTGTGATGACTGTTTTAATCTCTTTACTTGTGATTTTTAGGTGGAGGTCTTTTATTTCTTACAGGTTCAGGGTATATTGTGTTTCTAGGAATCTGTCCATTTCATCGACATTGTTTAGTTTGTTGGTATACAGTTACTTATATTATCCTCTTATGATCCTTTGTATTTCTGTTGGGTCAGTTGTAATGCCCCCCCC
>JAKSZT010035385.1:0-11641 GCA_026826555.1 Tolypeutes matacus | reverse complement strand
CACTACCTGAATTTAAAACATACTACAAAGCTACAGTGGTCAAAATTGCATGGTTTTGGCAGGAGGGCAGACATACTTGCCAATGGAACTGAATTGAGAGTTTTGACATAGATCCTCACATATACAGTCATCTGATACTTGACAATGCCACCTAGCCCACACAACTAGGAGAGAATGGCCTCTTCAACAAATGATGCTTGGAAAACTGGATATCCATAAGCAAAAGAATAAGAGAGGAACACCATCTCACACCATATACCAAATCAACTCAAGATGGATCAAAGATCTAAATATAAGAGCCAAAACCATATAGACCTTGGAAGATAATGTATAAAAACATCTACAGGACCTTGTAATAGGAAATGGTTACAGGAACTTCACACCCAAAGCATTAGCAGCAAAAGAAAAAATTATTTTCCTCAAAACTAAAAAGATTAGCACCACAAAGGAGGTTATCAAGAAAGTAAAAAGGCAGCCTACCCAATGGGAGAAAATATTTGGCAACCATATATCTGACAGGAGCCTAATATATAGCATATACAAAGAACTCCTATGTCTCAAAAATAAAAATCAAAGAACCCATTTAAAAAATGGGCAAGCAACCTGAAAAGACACTTCTCCAAGAAAGAAATAAAAATGGCTAAAAAGCACATGAATAGATGCTCAACATCAGTAGCCATTAGGGAAATGCAAATCAAAACTAGAATGAGATACCATCTTACACCCATTAGACTGGTGGCTATTAAAAAAACAGGGAACTATATGTGTTGGAGAGGACGCAGAAGAATGGGAACCCTCACCCAGTGCTGGAGGGAATGTAGAATGGTCCAGCCATTGTGGATGACAGTTTGGCGCTTCCTCAAAAAACTAACAATAGAACTGCTGTATTATCCAGCAATTCCACACTGCTGGGTATGTACCCAGAAGAACTGAAAGCAAAGACTCAAACAGATATATGCATACCAATGTTCATAGTGGCATTATTCACTATTGCCAAAAGTTGGAATCAATCCAAATGCCCAACAACAGATGAATGGATAAACAAAATGTGGTGCATGCATACCAGGGAATATTACTCAGCTATAAAAAGGAATACAGTGCTAAAACATGGGATAACATGGATGGCTTGAGGACCTTATTTTGAGTGAAGCAAGCCAGGCATTGAAGGAGGAACATTACATGACCTCACTGATATGAATTAAGCAAATCGAGCAGACTTAGAGAGCTACTGTCTGGAAGATAGATTTAGAGAAAATAGAAAGGTAGAAGAAGGTCATGAGCCAGCACCCATATGGATGTAATCAATGATAAGATGAAAGTGTATAGTTGGGCATTGAAGGGATATGACAGGAGGGTAGTGATATTATTGGGTTGGGTGGTGCAGGTTTGACAGGTGGGTAGATTGGGGAGGGTGGGTTGGGGAGGGACCAGGTGAACACCAGGGATTGATGGGTATCTGGTTGAAAGTACATAGTTGGGAAAGGTCTTACAGCAATATGACAAGGAACAGTTACTGGTTTAGGTTGTTGGATAGCGGGGTATTCGGGACAGCGTGCACCTGCATCAGGCCTCTAGTGAGTGTGCAAGTGATTGTTTTGTCATAATGAGTTGTATCAGGGGATAGAGACACATAATGAGTGGGAAGTAATTGGATTCCCATCCTGGGGAGGATCAATATGTTCACAGAGAGGTGTGAGTCTCTCAAGAGCATGAGCAGTTCCTAATAGGGGAGGACAAACCAGTGTGTCAAGACCTCAGTGTTGTTGCAAGTAACTATGAATCTTGTCATCCAAGGAGTGAAGCCCGGGATATTGCTGTGGGACCTAAGGGGAGGAGGAGGGAGGAATAGAATAGATGGAACAGGGAGTAGTTAATGGGCAATGGAAGTGTTCTATATGATCTTGCAACGGTGGACACAGAGACCATGTTAAATATCAAAATTTATAAAAGTGTATGGTCTAAAATGTAAACCTTAATGTAAACCACTAACCATGGTTAATAGCTATATTTCACTATTTGTATATCAGCTGTAACAAAGGTACCATCTATATATAAAAAGGTATTAATAAGGGAAGGGGGAAAAGGGGGAGGATGTTGGGTATATAGGAGTCCCCTAAAGCCTGTATGTGACTTTCTGTGACCTAGAACTTCATTAAAAACAAAATGAACAAAAGTAAAACACTAGGGAATAAATGGAAGAAAATGTCACTCTACATACAGGACAACAAATATTACAGTGAAGTAAGGCAAAATGTCAAAAATTTTTCAAATATTTTTCATTACTTTTTAATATCCCAATCTTTCAGTTTTATTTTATAGTTCTTTTAAAATTTTACGTATTTTATTTCTTATAATTAAACCTATCATTATAAATTCATTTTCCTATTAACTGTTTTTGGCTTTTACTGGCTTCTTTTTTTTTTTTTTTTTTTTTACATTTTTCAACTTTATTGAAGTATATCACGCATATAAGAGCATACATAAACAGTTATTGTATAGAAAAGTTGTGAACTTACAAAACATACATAACATTACACAAGGATCTTACACCCCACCCTACCACCAAACCTTGCATTCTTTTGTGCATTCTTAACTAATGATTAAAGAGCATCCTCAAAATATTACTACTAACCAAAGTATTTTCCCCCAACCCACCCTATTATTATTATAATATCATTTATACATGAACATACATAAACAATAAGTGTATAGTAAAAGTTGTGAACTTACAAGGCAAACATTCATAACATCATACAGGGGTTCCATACATCAACCCTTCACCAACTCCTTGCATTGTTTTAAGACATTTGTTCCAAATTATGAAAGAATATTGTCAAAATCTTACTACTATTATAGTTCTTATATTTCGTGTATTTTTCTCCCAACCCACCTCATTATTATTTTTTAAATATATTTTTAAGACAAAAGTTGTAAAAGTTGAAAACTTACAAAACAATCATGGACATGCTCAGAATTCCCATACAACACCCCTCCAACAACCCATCACACCGTGGTGGGACATTGTTACAGATTATGAGAAAATATCATCCCATTATTACCAGGTCCACAATGTACATTTTCCACACATTTTCCATACTCCCCCATTATCTTGGGGTTGTACACAGTACATCTTTGGCAAAGATGCAAGAATATTACATTATTAATATTAACTATTAATTATTACTATTACATTATTACTATTAACCGCAGTCCATAGGTCATTCCAGTTGCATTTTTCCCATGCTTCTCCAAATTCCCACCACCCTGCAAAAGGGATGTACATGTGCTCTAGCTCACAAAGGACACTCTTGCATCTGTACAATCAATCACAATTCTCATCCACCTCTGAGTTTACTGTAATATTCAGTCCCTAGATTATTCTCTACCTTTCTGTCAATTGGCATTTATGTCCCTAGACTACCATTTTCAGCCACATCCCCATTTATAAAGCAGCTGTTACTCACTATAATGTGTTACCATCAACTCTACATTTCCACACTTTCACAGTAAAGCTAATTAAAACTTCTACATACATTAAATATCAGTAGTCCATCTCAGTCCTCCTCTTATCTCCTTTAAGAATCCACCACCTACCAACAGGTCTTGAAGATATTTTCCTACATTTTCTTCTAGAAGCTTTATGGTTATTGATTTTATATTTAGCTTTTTTATTCATTTTGAGTTACTTTTGTATAAGATGTGAGGTAGGGGTCGTCTTTCCTTCTTTTGCTATGGATATCCAGTTTTCTCAGCACCCTTTGTTGAATGGTCTGTTCTGGCTGAGCTGGGTGACTTTGACAGACTAGTCAAAATCACTTGACCATAGATGTGAAAATCTGTTTTTCAACCATCAGTTTGGTTCCATTGGTCTATGTGTCTATCTTTATGACAGTACCATACTCTTTTTACCACTGGAGCCAGGTAATACAACTTAAAGTCTAGAAATGAGAGTCCTCCAACTTTGCTTTTCCTTTTTAAGATGTTTCTGACCCCTTACCCTTCCAAATAAATTTGATAATCATGATTTCCATTTATTTAAAAAATGCTGGTGGAATTCTTGGCAGGATTGCATTGATTCTGTACATCAATTTGAGTAGAATTGATATCTTAATGATATTTAGTCTTCCATTCCATGAGCATGGAATGTTCTTCCAATTACTTCAGGCTTTTTAAAATTTCTTTTAACAATAAGTTGTAGTTTCTGAATAAAACTGCTTTACATCGTTGGTTAAGTTTATTCCTGAATATTTAGGTTTTATCTGTCATATTTTATTTTCACCACTCTTTTGACACTTTTAGTTACTTTTATTGATATAGTCTTCATTTCTAGACTCTCTTCCAGGAGTCTCTCAGCTTCCTCCCTGCGAGAGGTGGGGCTGAAGCCTAGGCTAGGGCTGCAGGCCAATCTGGGTGGAAAAAAAACAGTCTTAACCATCACTATGATTTTCAGTCAGCCTGGCTTCCCCTCCTGCTGGGGGTGGAGTCAAAATGGTGGCTATTGGCCTCCTTCTGACTTGGACAGGCTCAAACTTTAGCTGTTCTTATGGTTATATATATATTTTTTTAAGATTTTATTTATTTATTCATTTATCCCCCCTTTGCTGCTTGTGCTCGCTGGGTCAGCTAACCACGCCATGCGGGCAGGCTTGCCTTCACCAGGAGGCCCCGAGAACCGAACCCAGGGCCTCCCATATGGAAAACGGGAGCCCTACTGATTGAGCCACAGCCGCTTCCCTTTATGGTTATATTTTAACCAGCCAAATTTACTAACCAGTAGCTGAGATCAGTGGCCAACCATCCCTTCCTCCCCTGTTTTTGGGAAATCAAGCTTCCAATTCCTGCCACAGAATACTCCTGGGGTGGCTTACACTTCCAAAGTAGGATGATCACCGGCCTCTGCATCATGGCCTGTAGTTTTCCAGAGAGGCTGGAACATCTCCCCCTAGCTTCCTTCCTGCCAGAGGTGGGCCTATGGCTTAGGCTAGAGTGGCAATCTGATCTAGATGGAAGGAAGCTGGTCCCTGCCAGCACTGTGATTTTCAGTCAGCTCTGCTTCCCCTCGAGTCAGGTGCAGACTTAAGATGGCAGCTACCAGCCTCTTTCTGCCTTGGACAGATTCAAACTTTAACTGTTCTTAGGATTATACTTTAGCCCACTGAATTTACTAATCAGTAGCTGAAGTTGGTGCCCAAGTGTCTCTTCCTCCCCCATTTGGGGAGTGGAGCTTCCAATTCCAGCTCTGGAACAGCTCCCAAGGCAACTTGTGCCTCCAGTGGAAGATGGGCACCAGCCTCCATGGCATGGAGTGTTCTACTTATGAATATTCTCTGAAGATGGGCAGTCTCCTCCTTCCATTCTTTCAAGGATGTTGCAGGATGCACTTCTGGTCTCCTGAAGCCCCCAAACAAGTGCTCTAGATTGCTCTGGGTGATCAGCAACTGCCCCGTAGCAGGAGTTGTTTCTAGGAGCTCTTTACTCTGCTGCATTCTTGCTGGTTGTCCTATTAGCTTCATTTTAAAGAAGCTTTGGATCACAGAATAATTACAACTAGGGCAGGGGAGGATCATTGGTGTTGGGTGTCCGTGATGGGGGACTATATGGGAGGAAGTTCATCAGGACAGACATATAAGTTATATAAATGTGTTTAAGTGTTCATGCAGCTTTGTCACAGTAGGTGGAGATTCACACAATAACTGAGAGAATATTGAATTCCCACCCTGGAGAGCTCTGTCACATTCTCTAATGGAGGAGCAACAGTCCCCCAAGTGCAGGCACAATGACTTGCAAAGGAGGATGGTCCACTGATGGGTCCATGATATTGACAATTATGTTTGTGAGCCTTTGCTCTTGAAATTGAAACTTAGCCCAATGTTGTGGGGTGCCTAAGAGTTGCCTCCTGAGGGCCTCTTTGTGCTCAAATGTGGCCTCTTTCTTAACCAAACTCAGCATATAAATGCAAAACCATCCCCCCAGTATGAGACATGACTCCCAGGGATAAGCCTCCCTGACACCAAGGGATTACTACCAAGCACCAACTAGCAGTGTAACTAGAAAAAAAGACCTCAAATAAAAGGGGGAGAAGGTAAAGTCAAATGAGTTTATATGGCTAAGAGACTTCAAAGTGAGTTGGGAGGTCATCCCAGAGGTAACGCTTATGCATATCTCAGCAGGATTTCACAGACTGCCAAAGTGGGTACTACTCCAAATAGTGGTGCCTCTGAGGCCTCTGAAGAAACCTAGGTTCTATGGTCAGGGCAGATAGCTCCAAAGTTTGGTGCCTTGCCAATGGGCCCTACTTTGGAATTTGTGCTCCTGAGAGTGACAGCGGTGGACTCGGTTATGGCTTCCCTACGCATGGCTCATCTGTCCCTTCTATTCAAACTTATATTTGGTGCTGGAGTTTGTAGGTATACATCCAAGAGACTAGAACCTTTGGACTGTCCATGTGCCAGCTGGGCCCTGAGCCTCAGTGGAATTGCAATACCTACTCTCCAGTTCATTGGACTCACCGAAGACAACTAACAAGGAGGTGAGGATTGTCAACCACCAAACCAAGAAACTGCAAGGAAGAGAACCTCATCCTTCAGCTGTATGGGATTGAAGCCCCCTCTCAATGAGAGATGGAGTGGACATAACCACCCCAGAATCCTCAGGATTGAGGAATGAACTATGGACTATAGTGGACTTACTGATATTCCACAATATACTTATTGTGATTCTAGCAAAGAAGAGATTACAACATTGATGTGGAGGCAGTGGCCACTGGAGACTTCTAGGAAATAGTCCTGAAAGACATTGCAATGACAGATATACACCATTTTATATCTTCCCATAACCTGCGGAATTGTGTGGGAGAGAGTGTAAACTACAATGTGAACTACGGTCTATGCTCAGTGGCAATGTCCCAGGATGCATTTATCAACTGCAATGAATATGCCAAACTAATGAAGGATGTTTATGTGGGAGGGTATAGGAGGTATGGAGAGTGGGGCATATGGGATTTCCTATATTTTTTGTGTAATATTTACATAATTTAAGTATTTCTTAAAAAATAAAAATAAAATATTAATTTCAAAAATAAAAGAAAAGGCAATTACTAAACTCATTTTGAAGGGAAAGTATACCCAAATTGCCAAAAGGATTCTAAAAAAGAAGAGTGACATGGAAGAATTTCATTGCCTAACCTTGAACCATATTACAAAGCTATAGTAGTCAAAACAGCACGGTACTGACATAAATATAGACTCATCAATCAGTGGAACAGAATTGCAAACCCAGACATAAACCCTCATCTCTATGGTCAACTGGTTTTTGACAAACCTACCAAGTCCATGTTAATGGGGAAAAAACAGTCTCTTCACCAAATAGTGCTGGGAGAACTGGATATCTATAATGAAAAGAATGAAAGAAGACCCCTATCTCACTCCCTATACAAGAATCAACTCAAAATGGATAAAAAATCTAAATATAAAAGCTGGGAACATAAAACTACTAGAAGAAATTGAATGGAATCATCTCCAAGACCTTGTGGTAAGTCGTGGTTTCTTGGACCTTACACCCAAAGCATGTGCAACAAAAGAAATAAATAGATAAAAGGGAGCTCCTCAAAATTGAACACTTTTGCACCTCACAGGACTTTGTCAAAATTGTCAAAAGGCAGAGAACTCAATGGGAGAAAATACTTGGGAATCCCATGTCCAATAAGGTTTAATATCCATGATATATAAAGGGATGTTACAACTCAACAATAAAATAACAAGGGACCTAAGTAAAAAAATGGGCAAAACACTTGAATAGACATTTTTTAAAAAAAAAAAAAAAAAAAAAAAAAAAAAAAAAAAAAAAAAAAAAAAAAAAAAAAAAAATCACATGATATAATGCTCAACATCGCTGATGATTAGGGAAATGCAAATCAAAACTACAATAAGATCTCATTTCACACCTATCAAAATGACCATTAAAAACACAGAGAACTACAAGTGTTGGAGAGGATGTGGAGAGAGAGGAACACTAATTTACTGTTGGTGGGAATGCAGAATGGTACAGCCACTGTGGAGGAGTGTTTGGCAGTTCCTAAAGAGGTTCAATTTAGACTTGCCATGTGACCCTGCAATACCACTATTGGGTATATATTCAGAAGAACTGAGAACAGTGATACAAACAAACATCTGCATGCCTATGTTCATAGTGGTATTATTCACGATTGCCAAAGGTTGGAAACAACCCAGGTGTCCATCAAGAGATGAATGGATAAACGAATGGGTGTAATCACATGATAGAATATTATGTAGCTGTAACAAGAAATGAAGTTCTAAAGCATAAGAAAACATGGATGAACCTGGGAGACAGTATGTTGAGCCAAGCAAGCCAGATACAAAAGGACAATTACTGTATGATTGGGTTATTATGAACCAAAACTATTGTGTAACATATTGTATGATTTAAAAATTTTTTATGTGTATCCAGTACATTTACTTGAGA
This sequence comes from Tolypeutes matacus, assembly GCA_026826555.1. Classification (NCBI taxonomy): domain Eukaryota; kingdom Metazoa; phylum Chordata; class Mammalia; order Cingulata; family Chlamyphoridae; genus Tolypeutes; species Tolypeutes matacus. Next base: position 3,160 of record JAKSZT010035385.1, on the reverse strand, counting down.
ACGAATGTTTTTATTCAACTACATTTTCTTTTTATTCTAAATTATTGTTTATTTTTCCAATTATTAAATATACAAAATAAGGTTTTTAAAAAGGGAAAAAAAAGAATTTGCTTATCTAAGTGTCAGTTTGTGGCATAAAACATATATCCGTTTATTCCTGGTGGTTACCCAAAATTCCTATTTTACAGAGACAACTATTTCTGCTTTCACTGAATCCATTCCTTCAAATAGAAGTAGCATGGAGAAAATAAAGAATAATTTTTCCTCAATTACTCAGTGAGGAGTCTTTCAACACACTAAGGGAGACAGAAAAACGTAAATGAACTGATGGTGATTAGTAGATAAATAATCAAGTACTTAGTTGGTTATTCACACAGAAAATTAGGTAATGTATACAGAGAAGAAAAATAAAATTCATGACATGGATGGTTCAGTAGTGTTCAATTCATACTTTTTAAAACAACATTGATAAACAGAGGCCCTTTGTGCAATAAGTGAGATTCCCTGAGTAATTCATGAGCACAGCCACCAATGTACTGACAGCTAATTTGTGTCCCCTCAGGTCCCCCAGGGGACCTACTGGAGGTGCTTCCTACTGCCAGGGCAGAAGGGGAAATGCCATCCAATGCCAAGGTAAGGTTGTCTTTCTTTGCTTGAAGTAGATAGGTTGCTTTCTTCATTTTTGTCTTTTCAGTCAAGTTCAGATTTGAAAACATCATGTAGATCATGGAATTTAGGTACTATCTTCTTGTGTGTGTATGTGTTGTGTGTATGTGTGTGTGTGTGTCTAAGTAGACTATCTTACTAGCTGATAGCTGGTTCCAAGGGCATTCAATTAGGTAGCATTAGATTGGAATGTGTATGGTAAAAGACCTTTTCATTAATGGCAATGTTTCCTCTTTGGATTAAGAATTTTTAATTGTCAACAAAAACGGACTTGAAAGAAAATTCCCCAAGGCCTTTTCTAAAGATTTCTTCATTCTTGTTTTAGTGTTCTTGACATGATCACTGTTTCCCATCTGGTTTTTAAAAGACACCAAGAAAGCAAAAAACCTGTGCAAACAGCACTCAGCATGATATGAACCTCACGGTGTTTGCTTTCTTTCATTGCAGATGTCCTCAAGTACAAGAGGAAAAGGTGTGGATTCTGTTATCTCTCTGCCTCAGGAAAGATATCTAGATGACTATAATGGGGCTTCCTCAATGTCTTTAGTGTGGAGAGTCCAGTGATTCTGCATTCCATGTGGAAGCCAGAATTGATTGAATGGTAAGAAAAACTGATTTTCAGAAAAAGATCTTTGACAATGTTTCTACAGTTCCTGGAATCAGCTGGGTTCCCTCTGGGTGGTCTGGCTTACCATAAATTGGAGATGTGGGTTGTCAATGGTAAGTCTATATAGCATGATTGTGCATGTTTGTGTGTGTGTGTGCTTCTGCGTATTTCTCCTAGACACAGCTCTTATTTACACAAAACAATAGCTACTGTCAACTATGTCAAGAACTAACATCATCTTACTACTGTAAAGTTTACATATAGGAACTCATTCAGTCCTCATCACAGCCATATGTAGCAAGTTTACTAAAGACACAACTCAGATGGAGAACCCCAGGTATAGAGACAAATATTCCCAATCCATGCACCCCCATCAAGTAACCTCAGTGTTGATACAATGAACCTGCACTTAAAACTGTGAAATGGGAATATCAGACACTACAAGGGAGGCCTAACATCTGTGTGTATTACAGAGTTTCCAAATACTGCCTATTATTATAAGGTAAGCTAAGTAATCACATCACCTACTGCAAATTTCACATGACTTCATATCTCTCTGTTGGGTATTTTAAGTAAACATAAAATGACAAGATTTTCTTGAAACCTGCCTTTAATTCACATGGGTCTACTAGGCAACTTATGAAAAAGGGAATCAAAATTTTGAACCATAAATAAGTTATTAATAATGTTCATACCTTTGTCTGTCAGTAAGTTGTCAACAGTTCATTCAATTGTGAAAGATTATCCCAGGATTTTGCCTGAAGGTTAAAAAATGAAAATTTATTTCTCAGCCCATGCACACCCAGCCCTTAAGTAGCATGAAAATCACTATCTGGCCAAAGAAGAGGGAACACCAGAAGGTATCCCCCAGCAACTGCCCTACAGAAGGTAATGTGGAAATGCAAATATTATGTCAATTCAAGAATAACAATTGGGACTCTGGGAAGATGGCATACTAGTAAGACTGGGGAATCTCTTCTCCTCCAGAAAAATAGCTAGAGAAGAGGCTGAAATAACACCCAAAAAGATCTTCTATGGTTTAGGACAGCAGGAAAAAGATCTTCCAGGATATAGGACACAGTCAAAGGCTGGACAGCACCCAGGGGAGAGAGGGACAAAGGAGGGAAATCATGACAACAACAGAACTGTGAGTTGAAAGCAGCAGCTACTGCTGCTGGCACCATTCCCCACACTAAAGACACTTTAGAATTCTCAAGCCTCTGGGCATGTAACTACAGACAAAGGGGGCTCCAGGGATCTACCACCCCAGGAAAAGGGAGAGAGAGGGACACAGCCTAAGGCAGACTCAGCTTCTGACCAACAAATTTGGTCTGCTGTATCCCATGAGCCTGTCCAGGTCAGGTGAGACCACACAGTTGTTGCCCTGGGAGCCAGGGAAGGACTAGAGAAATCCAACCCTGGCAATCTCCCTCTCTGCTAACTGGGACTAATTGATGAGGAGCCCCAGGAAAAGCAAGAGAGAGGAACACAGCCTAAGGATGACATAGCTTTTCACTCACAAAGTTGGTCTGCTGTGTCACAAGAGCCCTCCCAGGCTGGGTGGGGTGGCACAATTGTTTGCCTTGGAGCCTGCAAGAGGCTAAAGATATACAACCCTCCCAATCTCCTCCTCTACTAACAGGAATAGATTGTTGAGGACTCAGAGGGGAGTGGAAACATTTCCTGACTGGGAAAAGGGAAGGGGCTACCAGAGAAAGCTGGAGAACTGTCTCAAAGAAAGTTTGAATTACAAGGCTCCTAGCCTCCAGACAGGAAGCTCTATCACATTGATCTGGTCTGTGTTGCAACAAATACACTTCAACCAGGCAATGAACTGAGCGCTGCCAAAGAAAGCCATCTCCTGGCAGACCAAGGAAGTGCACACAA
>JAKSZT010035379.1:0-14868 GCA_026826555.1 Tolypeutes matacus | reverse complement strand
TGTGTATCACAAAGAAATGTATGAAAATAATTCTGCATGTAGCATACTCACCACAGCACAACATACACAGGAATCTACAAAATGAGTAACACTGTCCCTGCCATTATCCAAACCCCTGAAAAAAAAAGTCATTCCCTGTGAGTTATAGTTTCCTTGTCAAGCCTGTTCTGAGTTTTGGAGAGATGTGTCAAGTCATGTTGACAAAGTAACATTATTTTCTATTTAATTCCTAAGCATAGCAAGCTTAGGAATTAAATAGAAAATAATTTGTATTTATTTGTATCTTTTTTATTTTTATTTATTTAATTCATGATGAGAACGTGTGAGTGAGTGTGTGTGTGTGTGTGTGTGTGTGTGTGTGCAGATCAAAAGAGAGAAGCATACCAACAGGGTCTCACCAGGCCACAATCCTCTTCCCCAGTTCTTCACCTTATCAGGATCTTAGTTAAAACTTCAGTTTGTGACAATGGAAGACACAGAAGCTATCTTGCATCTACTTCACAGAGACAGAGTTTACATAATCTCACAGTTTCCCCCTCTCCTGAGCTATCACAATGCATGCAATAATGTTTATTCTACTAAGCATCAATATGATTCAGTTTCTCCTAATAAGAAACATTTGACACCAGAACAATTGTTTGAGTTATTTAATTTTACTGTCTTCCCTTAATATTCTATGAGGTGAAATTTATTTTCCACTTGGAAATCCTCTCCTGGCTTTTGTTCTCTCTTTCTCTCATTCTCCGTCATCATCTTTCACACAACTACTCAAGAAAGAAATATAGTATTATGTTAGACTATTTTTGGTATCTTTTGACTTCATAGTATAATCATTCATAATTGTCCCATTTTTTTCATGCCTTCCATTCAAACCAGACTATTTGACATATTTTTATATGACAAGTGTATACAAGCTTTTTTTATTTTTCCCCATTTAAAGGAAAGTGAGAAATGACCTCCCGGGGGGATGGCCACAATGCAACCCCTCTTCTCCATTCTCTTCCTGGGATTTTGGGCATGCATGCACACATGCCCAGTGTGTTTTTCAAGCCACCAGGTCCAGGACTCAAACCGTGGTTGACCATGTGTGAGTCCAGTGCCTTAACCACTACATGACCTGCTGCCCTCCCACCCCATTTATTCCTTTTACATAAAACATTATTATATTCCCTTTTTCTGTTTTGCCAACCTCTGTGTCTCTGTTTTAAATTTTTTTGTATTACATTCAATCACATGTATCTTTACAATATATAGCATTTATTTTTCCAGCATGATTACCATACATATCAGTCAAGACAAAGACATTACTATTCACATCATCATCAAATAGCTTTTTATTTTTTAGATGATGAATATTATTTTTATTTTCATTTTTTTAAACATTCAATTGTGTCTCTTGTATGTATTCTTCTGTGAAGCCTTCTCCAGTTTTTCAGGCAATTGTTGCCTCTTCTTTGTTTCCATTACACTTGATGTATACTTGGATTAAGACCTTTCATTATGTTGATCACATTTCTGGAATATGCATATGAATCTCAGTCCCTCTCACAGGAAGTGATCCATACATTTTACCTGAGTATTATCACTTTTTACCACTGTATGAAAACTATGTAATTTAGTGTTTCCTTCTTTTTTATTAGATTCTATGCTGCTCAAAGCTAAATTTTGTTTTATTAAATTTATCAGCTCATTCCAAATACCAATTAATTGTTCACTTATTTCATTTTATAGGCTTCAAAAGTATCTTTATTCTAGATGTATTATAACATTGTACATAGTTCCAAATACTTGTAGGATATATACAAGCATAAATTATAAATAATGAAAATAAAAAGTCTAGTATGTTATACTTTCTAGTTCAGAAAATAGTTATTTACTTAGCTTCAGCCCTTACCATTATGCTCATGATTTTCAGTACCTATATTTTCTGATTCCAAAGACAAGAAGATCAATGTAAGAGATATAAATTGAGCTGAGTTTTTCATTGGTTTTGGAGTAACATCAAGTCTTCTTTATTCTTTTTTTTTTTGGTATAAAACTGCATCATCTTTATTTTGCATACTTTAGTTTCAAAACAAAATAAACAAAAAACCCACAATACACAACATTCAATCCCGTTGTCAAGTTAGGAAGGGGGATGGCACTTGAGGCCTTTATTTCCTGTCTTAGATAAGGACAGGAAAAAACAAACACTATAGACATAGCAGAGGGAGCCAAGTGGGACAGGGCCACTCAGGGCTGTTGTGGGAGCCACGGGGGCACTATACAGAGGATATGAGGTTTCCCAGTAACTCCTAATCTACTTCCTCCATGCACAATGCGTCCTCGTCACCCTCGAGTGGGGGGATATCATCGGGAACAGCAGCACTGGGCTCCTCTGCTGTCACTTCATCTTCATCGATGCCCAGGCCAAGTTTTATCATGTGGTAGATGCGATTGGAGTGGGTCTGGGGATCCTCAAGGGAGAAGCCGGAAGAGAGCAGGGCAGTTTCAAACAGCAGCACCACCAGGTCCTTGACAGCTTTGTCGTTCTTGTCTGCCTCAGCCATCTGCCACAGCGTCTCGACAATGGGGTGGTCGGGGTTGATCTCCAGGTGCTTTTTGGCCATCATGTAGCCCATTGTAGAGTTGTCCCGAAGTGCCTGGGCTTTCATGATCCTCTCCATGTTGGCTGTCCAGCCATAGGTGCTGGTCACAATGCAGCAGGGTGAAGACACAAGTCTGTTTGAGATTGTCACCTTCTCAACCTTCTTATCCAAGATTTCTTTCATCAGTTTGCATAGGTTCTCAAACTTGGCCTTGCTCTCCTCCATCTTCTTCTTCTCCTCTTTATCCTCTGGTAACTCCAGGCCCTCCTTAGTAACTGAGACCAGGCTCTTCCCATCAAACTCCTTGAGCTGCTGCACGCAGTACTCGTCAATAAGCTCAGTCATGTACACCACCTCAAAGCCCCGCTTCCGCACCCGCTCCACAAAAGCGGAGTTGGCCACCTGCTCTTTGCTCTCACCAGTGATGTAATAGATGGACTTCTGAGTCTCCTTCATGCGAGAGACGTATTCGGACAGGGAAGTCATCTCATCTCCAGACTGAGAAGTGTGATAGCGCAGCAGCTCAGAGAGGCGTCGCTGGTTAGTGGAGTCCTCATGGATCCCAAGCTTTAGATTTTTAGAGAATGCCTCATAGAATTTCTTGTAGTTCTCTTTGTCTTCTGACAACTCAGAGAAGAGCTCAAGGCACTTCTTAACAATGTTCTTACGAATGACTTTCAGGATTTTGCTCTGCTGGAGCATTTCTCGGGAGATGTTCAGGGGCAGGTCCTCAGAGTCAACCACACCCTGGATAAAGTTAAGATACTCTAGTATCAGCTCATCACAGCTATCCATGATGAACACATGGCGAACGTAGAGTTTGATGTTGTTCTTTTTCTTTTTTTTTCTCAAAGAGGTCAAAGGGAGACCGGTGAGGGATAAATAGCAATGCCCTGAATTCCAACTGGCCTTCCACAGAGAAGTGCTTGACAGCCAAATGGTCTTCCCAGTCATTGGTGAGGCTCTTGTAGAACTCTCCATATTCCTCCTGGGTGATATCATCAGGGTTTCTGGTCCAAATGGGCTTGGTCTTGTTCAGTTCTTCCTGATCAATGTACTTCTCCTTAATCTTCTTGGTCTTCTTTTTCTTGTCCTTACCACTGTCATCTTCCTCATATGAACCCACATCTTCAATCTTGAGCTTCTCTTCATCGTCCTTGTCTTCCTCCTCTTTCTCACCTTTCTCTTCCTCTGCCTCATCATCACTGATTTCCTTCTCTCGTTCCTTCTCCACATAAAGGGTGATCGGATAGCCTATGAACTGTGAGTGCTTCTTCACCACTTCTTTTACCCGCCTCTCCTCGAAATATTCTGTCTGATCTTCTTTAAGGTGGAGGATCACTTTAGTACCCCGACCAATAGGTTCACCACGATCAGCACGGACGGTGAAGGAACCCCCAGCAGAAGATTCCCAGGCATACTGCTCAACATCGTTGTGCTTTGTGATCACAACTACTTTCTCTGCCACCAGATAGGCAGAATAAAAGCCAACAAACTGCCCGATCATGGAGATGTCTGCACCAGCCTGAAGAGCCTCTATGAAAGCTTTAGTACCAGACTTTGCAATGGTTCCCAAATTATTTATGAGGTCGGCCTTGGTCATGCTGATGCCTGTGTCCACCAAAGTCAAGGTACGTTCCTGAGGGTTGGGGATGATGTCAATTTTCAGCTCTTTACCACTGTCCAACTTGGAAGGGTCTGTCAAGCTCTCATAGTGAATCTTGTCCAGGGCATCAGAAGCATTAGAGATCAACTCCTGGAGGAAAATTTCCTTGTTGGAATAGAAGGTATTGATGATCGGGGACATGAGTTGGGCAATTTCTGCCCGAAAGGCAAAAGTCTCCACCTCTTCCTCGCCATGGTGTACTTCCTCAGGCATCTTGAAAGAAAGAAAGGCGAATAACTGGGAGCAGAGTGGGCCGGGACCGAGTCCGACTCGCACGCGGAGCCTTCACTGTGTGGGGGTGACTCAAGAGCAGTCTTCTTTATTCTTATTAAAGCAGCCATTGTGGGGCCAGAAGGTAGCATGGTAGTCAAGGCGCTGTATCTACACATAGTGCAACATGGTTCAAATCCTAAACCCTGTGACTTGAAAATCACACAAGGTGAAAGGGCATGTGTGCACAAAATCCCAAGAGAAAAATGACGATGACGAATTGTGGCATGGCCAACCCACCTGGGGGTGATTTCTCATTTTCTGTCTCTGTCTTTCTGTCTCTCTGGTGAGTGCATGCACCCTATAACAAGCTCTCTCTTAAAAAAAGAAAAAGAAAAAGAAGTACTTAATATAAAAACAAGAGGCATAAAATAAGTCTTCATAGTGAAAGAGGGCTGAAGTAAATACAAACTACATTCCAGAACTTATGTATCAATTGAATGGAGAAGCAAGTCAGAAAATACACTGGAAGGATGGAAGGATATTAATGTCTAGAGATTCTATAGCATTTAACGAAGGACCTAATTTAGAAGAGAAAAGGAGTTAAGGAAGTCTTAAAGAAAGAGACATTTTAAGAGAAACTTGAAAAAATGGGTCAAAACTTGGTGGAGAAGAATGGGGGAAATAGTATTCAAGCTAAATGGAGCAGGACTGGGAAGATTCTGATGTGAGAGTTTGGGTTTTTGAAGTTACAACAAGACCATTACTTGATTTTAGAAACTTAGGGAGAGAATGGCACAAGATAAAAGTAAAAAGTGAAGTAGAAGCCAAGACATTTAAGCCTTACTAGTAATTTTTTTTTAATTTTAAAAATTTTTCCTTCAAGTAATAAAATATAATGAGTGGTTCAATCAGATTTACATTTTTAAAAAAATCACCCTTGCTGTAGTTAAGAGAATAAATTGTTTGAAGCAAAGATGAAAATCAGAATACTTGTCATACTGTATTTCAGTGGTACAGAGGATAGATAATATCTCAAGGTAGGGCAATTGCAGTGTGAGTGTAGGACAATAGTCAAAATTAAATATTCATATTTGAGAACACACCCAAGATGGATGGTTGGGTCATATGAAATAAAATCATTCTTTTTTGGGGGGACAGGTTTTTGCTATAGGGAGCGTGCACTTGCCAGAGAGACGGATAGGGACAGAGACAGAAAGTGAGAAGTCACCCCCCAGGGGGGATGGCCATGCTGCAATCCCTTCTCCTTCATTCTCCTCTCGGGATCTTGGGCACGCATGCACATGCTCCTGTCGTGAGTTTAAGCAACTGGGTCTGGGACTCGAATCGTGGTCGACTACATGGGAGTCCAGTGACATAGCCATTATGCTAACTGCTGGTTCCTAAAATCATTCTTTTCATGTAAAACATCAAATATACACAGCTAGAGAGAGTCTGAGAAGAATCCCTTATTCTCCCCAGAATAGTAAAGGTACGACAAAGATGGATTTTGAGTTTTAGAATTTTATGACTTGACTTTTGAGACATGTAGATATTAACATTTCTATAATATGTCTAAATAGAGATGTCTGAAAAATCGTTCACATTTTAACCTGTATGTTAGGCAGAGATCTAAGGTAGGGAGAAAGTTGTGAGAGTTATTAACATTTTATTCATAACTGATGTAATAGGAATTGAGATCACATTATTTTTTATAGGGCAAAACACAAGATCCAAGACAGAACTCTGGAAATCATAAATATATGGATGAAGGCAATAAATGTAAAAAAATCAGAGGGAATATTGGTCTCACTTATGAGAAAGTGACTGATTCTAATTAGATAAAGTCCCATAGGGGAAACAGGCTAAAAGAACGTTTAAATATATGTTGATAAAGGTCCTATGACCTTGCTGCAGTTACGTTTGTATGACAACGATGTGTGTGTATGTTTAAATCAATACTGCAAGTTTGGAATTCCTATCGTGAAGACACATTATATGTTTTCATCTTGATAACTTTGTCTGTTCTTTTCATAATATTTTATATGTGCTCACTATCCATTTTTAACTGATTTTAAATAATCTGCATAACTAGAAAATAATAAAACAGTGATATCTTATTTTGTAATTCTGCAATAATAATAAAGGCCAGAAAAGCAGAAAACAGAACACGACATAAGGCGTACATGTAATAAAAACCTCTCAAACTATTTGGAAAAATAGGTAAAACTATTTGTGTAACTCTAGGGTTTAAATTAATACAGAACTTTTTTTTTCTCCCAAAAGAAAAAGGAAAGTTTATTAAGAGAGAGTGTTCAGGTGTCTAAACCAGGAGATGTTTCAGCCCACCCCGTGGAGGAGATGAGTTAGGGTCAGGAAAATGGTGGGTACTTTAATTAACTTACTTGCCACTGTGACCTTATCAGCCCATCTATGTGTCTTGGCTGCCAGTGTGGGAGGGTTCTGGCTGGAGGGATCTAACCAAAGTTCATTGTAACCATTTCCTTATTTTCTGATGGAGAAATTACCTAAAGGTCCTTCAGGGGCCAGTCTAACATTTACAGGCCTTAAATTTTATTAAAAAATAAAAGAAAAAAGAGAAAATGTTGGAGCAAGGGTGGGACCAGGGATTCTGGGAAGTCATCAGTTTTCTGGAGCTGCTTCAAACTGAGAAGGGGTGTTGTTTTTTAGGGTAATGGAGAGAGGTGTGGGTCCTCTGGAGGCAGGTGTGAATATTGTACCCTCTGGAGCAGCAAGATGTTTTCAGCCTGTTTGGAGGTCAATCATTGGATGGTGTCTTGGAAGAATCACTTTAGCGTTTTTAGGAGTGAAGGGCCTGCAGAAACTAAAAGAAGAAGGGTTACTGTGGGGGGCAGCCAGGGGAAGGATAAAAGCAGCATTGTTCTTCCAGAAAGAGGCAGAGACCTCCTTTTTCTGCTGTGAGAAAGTTCAGGCCTCTGGTTTTGGAGAGTTACCACAGCTATGGAGTCTACTTGCTCTTGAGTCTGTGAGAGACTTTGAGATACTTCGTCTAGGCATTGTTGAAGTTCAGAGGAAAGAGTTTGCAGTAATGAAGGCCTGTAGCCATGTTTCCTACCCCATTAGGAATTCCCAGGGAGTGTATCACTTGGATTGTGCTCCTTTTGTAATAAGACTCCTAAGCTGTTAAGGGGACTGGTAAGGTTTGGTCTTTTGGGATTATGTTAGTATTGGTGGAGAGGTAGACTAAGGTGCTTATCCCAGTCCAGTTAGTAGGGTAAACATAGGTAAGTACAGGAACCACAGTAAAAGAACAGAGCAGTGTTAAAAAGGCAAGTTGAACTGTGAGAAAGAATAGGTGTCTCAGAACTTGATTTCTGCCCTCTGATTATCTTTCTTACATTCTGAAAGTGTTTGTAAGAGTAGCTCCAGTGAGAAACTGGGTAGGTGGTGGGTTTAATGAAGTAGCACTTTCTCTTGACAAAACCATGGTGCCCATTTTTATAAGCATATCTCAGCTTTTCAGAGGGCAAAGACAATCTGCCATAGCAAACTGTGAGAGTCAAAGCAAGGATCTGTGAAGTGGCAGTCAGAAGATCTAAGCACTAGGTGTAGTGACGGCCTGAAGGAGGTCATCCAACACCACTCCTGACCCTACCCCTACGTGAGCTTTTTCTTCCTTCCTTTCTTTTTTTGGAGAGGTTTTTGCTATAAGGCATGTGCGCTTGCCAGACAGACAGAGAGACAGAAAGCGAGAAATCACCCCCCAGGGGGGATGGTCACGCGGCAATCCCTTCTCCTCCAGTCTCCTCTCGGGATCTTGGGCACGCATGCACACGCGACCGGCGTGAGTTTAAGCCACCGGGTCTGGGACGCAAACCGTGGTCAACTACATGGGAGTCCAGCCACTTAGCCATTATGCTAACTGCTGGTTCTGGAGTTTTTTAAGCTTTTTTTTTTAATATTGAAAGCTGACTGGAACAAGAAATTGTCTTTTAATATGAAAAACACTTTCTTCAAATTTTAATCTACTTGTCATATATAAAATTCATAACATTACCTTTATAATTCTTTTCTCTCTTTCATGTTCGCTATTATTTTCCTTGTATTTCTCTTTTTATAAGTTTACCTTTGGAAATAAACTTAACCTCTGATTTAGACAAAAATTAGTATCTTAAAAAACATGTTTTTGGGAACCAGCAGTTAGCGTAATGGCTATGTTGCTGGACTCCCACATAGTCGACCGCGGTTTGCATCCTGGACCCGGTGGCTTAAAACTCACACCAGGCGTGTGTGCGTGTGTGCCCAAGATCCCAAGAGGAGAATGGAGGAGAAGGGATTGCAGCGTGACCATCCCCCCGGGGGGTGATTTCTTGCTTTCTGTCTCTATGTCTTTCTCTGTCTGGCAAGCGCACGCGCCCTATAGTGAAAACCTCTCCAAAAAACAAAAAACAAACCAAAAAAAAACTTTTTTTTTTTCATTTAAAGGCTATCTGAGGCTTATCCAGTGAGATTTCCAGATGTCCAAGGGAAGCTCTGGGATTGGAGTCTCAGGTCCCATCAATTCTCAGTTTTAGAGGCCAAAATGGACTCAGAAGTCCTGTGCTCCCTTTGGAGTGTGAGACATTCCTATCTCGAGTGACCAAAGCCTCCACACTGGGGACAAGGCCCCAGGGGGGACAGGAAGATGCCAGTTATGGGTATTGTCCAGTGCCCAGGCTCCCAAAACAGACTTTTTCTCTTCTTCCCCACTATAGATTATTCTGCTATCTAGGTGAAGGAGAAAGAAAGGAGGATGAGAGAAAAGAAAATTTATTAATTTGAAATTACATTTGGAGATCGTCATCGATGTTATTTACTTTTACTTCAAAACAAGTAAAGATACATCAAGTGTTGTAGATATTTAGCAACTAAAGAAAAATATATACCTACAACTTGACAGAGAACCTGTACAGTCTTCAAAAGTTTGAGAAAATATAGCCAGTTTTCCATCTACAATTGACCTTATATAATCGATATTCTCAAGAGGTGGACAAACATAAAGCTAGGTCATTGTGGTTTGCCATTGTGATAAGGGGTTAGATCTTCCATATTTTCTAGGACACAAGAAATATATTTGGTTTATCAGTATACCAGTGTGAAGGTATCCGTGATATGGACTAAACTGGTTTTGAAAATGAGACTTGAAGTTGTGATAGAAGAAAGATGCTAAAAAAAATAGGATACCTTCATTAGAAGGAGCAACCTGGGCAAGTGAAAGTAGATAATTCTTAGTAGAGTTGTTCTCCTTGCCTAGGATAGCTCTCATAATTATCTGCTTGTACATCTATCATCTGGCTCACTCTTTTAGGACTTGAAATTATATTTACAGAAAACCCTTTTAAAGGATGCAAGTGAAGTAAAACTCTAATAAATTATTAGCACTCTTGGCTCCTTTAGCTAAAATTATATCATCAAATTGTGAGTTGAAAATAAGAAGCTTTATTTGGGGCATTAGTTTTACAGTATTGCCAGTAAAAGATTTATTATATGTTCTTCCTCTAACTGAAAAGTTATCTCCAAATTGATATCCATGGCATTTTCCAGATGATTTTATTAACATTTTTTATCCTATATTTGAGATGGTGGATATTTTCATTGCCCTGATTTGATGAGAACACATTGTATTAATGTATCAAAAAATCACACTGTACTGCACAAATATGTACAAGTACTATAGATCGTTTAAAAGTATAAATTTTTAAAATCACATTTATAATGTGAAATTCATCAGTACAACACATTTTCATTATCTGCTCTAAACATTGATCGTAGTAAGATCTAAAGAGGAAAGGGAAGTTTGCATCATTGATGGTGGCCTGAACATACATTTTTACCTCCTCTTGCTCTTCAAACTGCCAAATAATGATGATTTAAAAAAAAATCTACAAAAGTGAAGAGGATGGGAAAATGATTATTGTGGAATTTTGAAAAGATTTAAAGTAAAAGCCATCTGACAATTTCTTTTTTTTAAAGTATGGAATGGTAGTCAGAAAACACAAAGGAGACAGTTGGGGAAGAGAAACTCTAAGCTGAGTTAGTGGGTCTAAAGAAAGCTCTCGATAGGAGGATTTAATTACTAGTCTGTTTAAAATAAATCCCCACGTTCTCCTCCCCTTCCTATATACTCAGAACTCATACTAAAACTCATACTAAAAAGTTAGACTTTTAGTCCTGCACAAATTAAACAAACAAACAAACAAAAAACCCTCTGGTCTAAAAAATGTAAACAAACACCTTGAGGAGAATTAAAACTCAGAGTAAATGTGTGTGTGTTTATAAGCACAGTCCTACTCATTCTGACATTTGGAAACCTAAAGTTGGCCCCCTACCTCCTTAAAGTGAAACCTGCCCGTGGATAAGTCTGGCCCACATACACAGAATTCCAGGTCAGACTTTACAAATGCAGGAAAACCCAAACAGAAAAAGATCTATGTAGAAACAGTGCCACATAAAAATCACACAAACTGTATAGTCTCCAGTATAAACAAAAAATGAGAGTATGGAGGGACCATCAGTTGACATAATGGCTATGTTGCTGGACTCTCATGTAGTTGACCACTGCTTGAGTCCTGGGCCCAGTGGCTTAAACTCATGCCAGATGTGTGTGCATGCATGCCCAAGATCATGAGAGGAGAATGGAGGAGAAAGGATTGCGGTGTGGCCATCCTCTCTGGGGGTGATTTCTCTCTTTCTGTCTCTCTGTCTCTCTGTATCTCTCTGTCTTTCTGGCAACAGAGAAGTGAATTAGAGTAAGACTCCAATAAATTTCTAGTACTCTTGGCTCCTTTAGCTAAGATTATATCATCAAATTGTGAATTGAAAATAAGAAGCTTTACATAGGGCATTAGTTTTACAGTGTTGCCTGTAAGAGATTTATTATGTTCTTCCTTTAACTGAAAAGTTAGTTATCTCCAAATTGATATCCATGGCATTTTTCAGATGAAAAATGGTGAGCGCAAGTGCCCTATATCAAAAATCTCTCCAAAAAAAATGAGAGTATGGAGAAAACTGACATCATAAAAGACAAAGAATAAAGGGGACAAAGGCAAATATTATTTATCCTCAGTGAAAAATGTTTACAAATAATTAAAGAAGCAAATACAAAGCAAATCAATGAAACAAACACAACTCTAGAGCCTTGAATTGACATTTCAGAGGGATTTGTAAAGTAATTCCATTCATTAAGAAATGAACTAAAACAGGAAATGTCACAGTACAATATAATAGAAATGATATAAGATACCAAAAAAAAATGATAAGTTCTGGAGGGGATGTGGTGAAAGGGGAACATTCCTACAATGTTGGTGGGAATGTAAATTGGTCCAGCCACTGTGGAGAACAATCTGGAGGTTCCGCAAAGACCTTCAAATAGAATTACTATATAATCCAGCAATTCCACTCCTGGGTATCTATCCAAAGGACAAGAGAATGCTCAGACAGAAAAGTGCTTGCCCAACTATATTTATTAAGGTATTATTCATGACTGCTAAGACATGGAACCAACTCAAATATCCACAAACAGATGAATGGATTGAAAAAGTGTGGCACATATACTCCATGGGATACTATTCAGTCATTAAAAAAAAGGTCCTGGCATTTGATAGAAAGTGGACAAATACTGATAGAAAGTGGAAGATTTATTGCTGAGTGAAGCAAGTCAGGCTATGAAACAGAGACATTGTATGTCTCCACTTAACATATACTGACTGTCCACACTTTATGATAGAGACTGAAAGATGGGAGAATATAAAAGCCTGAAAATTGTTATGGACACTAGGGACAAAGTGGAAGGAGAGTGGGAGAGGGCAAGAGTGTAGGAAAGGAAATTTGTGGAAAAAAATGGGGTGGTAAGACATTTGTGGGAGACAGATATGGTTTATTACCTGTTGATGATGATGTGTATGATTCTCAACTAGACTGATATGAGGTGTATATCATGCTGGTAGAGTTTCTTTACAATCTAAATGATGTATAGCAGTTGAATGTATAAATAATAATAATAAATAAATATTTTTTAAAAAATGGAATGAACTACTGATGTATGTAATAGCATGGATGAACTTTAATAACATTGTACTATTTTTTAAAGGAAAGACATTAAAGAATATATACTGCATACTGTATGTTTCTTATTAAACTATCAATAATTTCTAGAAAAAGCAAGCCTATAGTGATAAAAACGGAGCTCTTGTTGATTGCCAAGGACAAGGGGTTGAAGGGAGAAAATTGCAAATGGGAAGGAAGTGATTTCTGGGACTGATGGACATATTCTGTATCCCAGAAGTCCTGGTAGCTACACAAATGTACATGTTTGTCAAAACTCATCAAATTGTACACAACAAAGGATAGAATTTGGTGACTATATTTTATATTGCAAGAAAACTGACTTTAAAATAAATAAATATGGCCACCTATAGGAAGTGGAACTGAGAATAGTGTAGCATGGAAAAGTTGCAATTTATTAAATGTTCTTATATACTACTTGATATTTTAACCATGCTTACATATTAATGCAATAAAAATTAATATATGAAAATAAAAACAGAAGGCAGAGAGTTAAATATATATGAATAGAAGGGAAATATTTATAAACACAATCTAAAGAGATTGCCCTTGTTGTTATACTTTTTCTATTCAAAATTTCTCCCTTTAAAAGTAATGTGTTGGGACCAGCAGATGGTATATTGATTATGTCACTGGACTCCTATGTAGTCAACTGTGGTTTGAGTCCCAGATCTGGTAGCTTAAAACTCATATTGGGTCTGAGTGCGTGTGTGCCCAAAATCCCAAGGGGGGATGTAGGAGAAGGGATTGTGACATGGCTGTTTCCTCTGGAGGGTGATTTCTTACTTTCTGTCACTCCAGTGAGTGCACACACCCTATGGCAAAAATCTCTCTTAAAAAAAATAATGTGTAAAGGTCTTAATTTAAGTAAAGATTTCAAAGCAACTTTTTAAATGGTCAAAGCAATAGATAGTTTTCACTGTATTTAAACTACAAAATGGTATAATTTTTATTATAAGCTATAATTTTTCATTTCATAAAACTACTCTATACTTTCTTCATGATGGATGGTGTTTGCTCATGCATGACAAAGAAAGAGCTAGAGAAGCACCCTTGACAGGATCTCATCATGCTTCAATTCCATTTCTCTAGTTCATAAGCAACTCATTATTTTGGCCATCCACAAATGCACCTAATCTGTGTATCCAAATTTGCAACTGACCACTTGGCTCCCAGCCTTGCAGGTTTGTATACCCTCTGAGTCACAGCAACTGGGCTAAATTATTCTATGCTTTTGGTTCATCTTTTATCTCAAGCTGTAAAACTGCCTGATTTGCCAGAAATAGAATGAGAGAGAAGGGAGAAGTAGAAAAATTTAAAATATATATCTTTACTCTGAGACTAGCATTCTATTGGTATTATTTGTCTATCTTTTCTAAAAGGACAAGAATCAGTCTATCCTGTTCATCATCTTATGTTAGTATCTAAGCAGAGCACAAGGGATATAGTAAGAATTTAATAAATATACATTGAACTGTTGAAGGAATGCATCTATAAGGAAACATAGTACAATTTATTCTCACAATATGAATTTATTTTTTGAGTATTTACTATGTGCTAGCTATTGCGATGGGCATAAGGTGACAGAAAGTTGAACAAATGTCATAGTTTTTGATTCATGGGGAACTCACATTCTTAGAAAGACATCCAGCATCAAATAATTTAATACTGTGTGATAAATATTGAAATTGATATAGCCACACTGGTTTTAGAAGCTTACAGGAGTATTGGCTAATTTTGTCGGTGATAATTGAGAAAAATTCAAAAAGAGCTCATATTTAAGTTGTAAGTTTTGATGGGGTAAGACTGGTACTAAAAACTAAAGGGTTTTTTTTTTTAGATTTTTTTTTTCCATAGGGCACGTGCACTCGCCAGACAGAGACAGACAGAAAGCGAGAAATCACCCCCCAGGGGGGATGGCCACGCTGCAATCCCTTCTCCTCCATTCTCCTCTCGGGATCTTGGGCATGCACGCACACACGCCCGGCGTGAGTTTTAAGCCACCGGGTCCGGGACTCGAACCGCGGTCGACTATGTGGGAGTCCAGCGACATGGCCATTACACTAACTGCTGGTCCCAACTAAAGGGGTTTTATTCAGCAAAACCAACAGGTGCTAAGACTGAATAGTGTGAGACAGCATGTCGAACGTCAGAAAAAGTAAGTAGGTTGCTTCAGCAAGAACACATATGGAGAAGAGAAGTGGAAATAAAGTTCTAGAAAGATAGGTTCAGAGGAATCATGATTGGAAAAAGGTTTTTACGTAGGGAGATGCTGCTGAGGCTGTAATGTAAAAGAAAGAGGGACTCAAAGTCTAGTGA
>JAKSZT010035358.1:0-16677 GCA_026826555.1 Tolypeutes matacus | reverse complement strand
CAGAGAGAGACATAGAGACAGAAAGTGAGAAATCACCCCCCGGGGGGATGGTCACGCCGCAATCCCTTCTCCTCCATTCTCCCCTCAGGATCTTGGGCACACACGCACATGCTCCCGGTGTGAGTTTTAAGCCACTGGGTCTGGGACGTGAACCGCGGTTGACTACGTGGGAGTCCAGCAACATAGCCATTACGCTAACTGCTGGTTCCCAGGAAGGAGGATATTCTACAATATATGGGAGCTGATCTGGGTGACCCTGAAGGCCAGGCTTGTTGATAACATTTTGGACTCGCCTGATGACTTTTAGTGAAAAGGTCCCCTGTGGTGGCCATCCTACATTAAAGGTCGGCCATTCTGAAGAACTAAAAGTATTAAACTTACCTTTCCTTACCTTAAGTCCATAATTGTGGGCTTTCTCCTGGACTTCTGAAAAATAGTCTAAGATCAAACTTAGGAATTACTTGGGTTTGACCCATGACAGGACAAAGGAGAAACAGAGGCCACAACAGAAAGAGACACAGAATCACAATCATCCCCACAAACCAACAAATATGCACAGGGGATGACCACACGCACCGGCTGGTCAATTCCACCACATGCACAGGACTCACACCAGTGTGTATAGGATCCTTATGAAATGTCAGAACAAACGGCATCCAATGCGGATGCTCGTTGATCTTCCGGTTATCAGAGACGTCTCCCTCGACTTTAAGTGGAGCCTCCAGGATGGCTAACCCAGTTCCTCCACAGAGAATTCTCTTCTAGAACAAGACAAGTTTGGTAATAGGCTCTAAGCCCCCCTGCAAGTCCCAAACGGAGGCGGCCAACTCTTCTTTCCTGAACACGATACGTCTGAGAACAGGCTCTAAGGCCTCCTGCAAGTCCCAGATGGAGGTGATCAATCCTCCTTTCATGGCAATGTGCCAAGCCTTCTTTGTCGTGTCTAATCTAGCTGTCACCAAGTTGATCAATTCTTGATGAGCCCCCAAATGTTAGGGTTCAAAGATCAATCTAACTAGTAGCGGACCAGAGAAGACAACAACAATATAACTGTATAAGGGGCATTTATTTTTCCAGCTAGCTGGGGTCTGAGTTTCTGCCCGATGCAGCGGGTTACAACAAGGACCCTGAACCTAGTTTAGAGGGGCCTTTTATAGCTTAGGAGGGCAATGTCAGTAACTTTCCATAGTATGCAGCACACAAGGGAGGGGGTATGTGAAGTTAGGGTCTAGTTGTTACTGCCTGCTTGAGTCTAGATTAGACATCTCATTTAAAGTTAGATAAACCTTGTCCTGGTGCCACCAGGCCTGCCCATCCTCTGCTTATTTATGAGTTCCTGTCCTTTGTTTATTTATGACTTCCTGGGGTCCTTGGGCCCCATCCTCGAAGCCCTGACATGGCGGTGATTATGCTAACTTGGCCTATGCCAACTCGGCCTAACATTACCACTACCTGATAAAATAATTCTGTTACTGATTTTATAAATCATCTTGTTACTCAATTATGTTTGTAACGTGTTTGTTACTCTAACGTATACACTGAAAAACATCTCCACATATATCTACTCTCCTTCTTTTCCTCATGTGCATCCGTCCCTGTTTATTACTCGATTCAGTTCAGGGCACAGGTCAGGGGCTATCTTACTGCCTAGTCAGTACTGGGTTATTCAGCCCACTTAACCCTCCTTCTCTGATAAATTTGCAAGGTATAACAACCCCTGAACTCTCAGGAAGAAATGAATATGTGGGTGGGGCTGGTGATGGTATACTCTGGTTAGCATTTTACATCTTTTTAATGAGAGGTTTCAAATTAACTTCAGAGTTCCTCACATATTCAATTTTCTGCTCAGGAATCCTCCCAAAAGATCCCCATCCCAGAATAAAAGTTCTATTCCACCAGCCTTCAGGGTAGTCTGTAGGTAACCCTGCCTCCACCTCCTTCCCTGACCTCAGCTCCTGCTTCTCTTCCCAGCACTCACTAGTTCCTCCTGTGCATGAACTCTGCAAGCTCCCGCATTAGATTGCAAATGGAAATCATTAATAAATCACAGATGTCTAACTATCTTTGTGCTGGACAAAGTAATATCAAAATGATAGCAATTGAGCCATGAGTAAATTAAATGAGTAAATTATTTGTAAAAATGTTTAAATTATAAATACTAGCAGGAAAACTAAGTCAAAAGTTTTGCTAAAGTCATCTACTTTTGCCTCATATTATGATTTAACAAGATGGAGATGCCATTAAAGAATTTTGAGGTCATCAGTACATATAATTTGAGGCTCAGCTAAGGTGTCATGGGAGGCTAAGATGCTATGGACTCAGGCTGGAACAATGAAAGGCCTGGGTTCAGTTCCAGGCCCACCCTAAAGACTGGGCACAGTGATGTGTGCCTGCAGTCTTAGCAACTCAGGGAAACACAGTGAGACCCTGTCTGAAAAAAGAACTGGGCACATTGATGTGCGCCTATAGTCTCAGCCGAGAGGCTGAGGCAGGAAGATGGCGACAGCAAACTCCTGTCTGAAAAAAAAAATGAATACATAATCTGAGATAAAAATATTTCTGTTCAAATTGATGTAAAATTATAACATTTGATAGAAAGTGGATGAACATGAAAGATTAATTGCTGAGTGAAGCAAGTCAGGCTATGAAACAGAGACATTGTATGTCTCACTAAATATATACCAACTGTCCATGGTAGAGACTGAAAGACTGGAGGACCTAGAAGTATTGAAAATTTTTATGGACACTGGGGACAAAGTGGAAGGAGAGTAGGAGAGGGTAAGGATGCAGGAGGGGAAACAGGAAAAAGTGGAGAAGTAAGACTTTTGTGGGACACAGATATGGTTTGCTGCCTGTTGGTGATGTCATGTATAGTATTCTCAAATCACCTGCTGTGTGGTGTATATTGGGCTGGATAAAACCTCTGTAAAAACTAAATAATGTGTAATAATTGAAGGTATAAATAATAGTACAAAATATTAATAGCAGAAAAAAATTACACCATGTAAATATATATTTATATTTTAAAAAAGGTATTAAAAGCATTATGAGATATAGCAACCACCACTTAATTCATTTTGGAAACCCATAATGAACTGTGTAACCACCCAATTGAATCTTCATCTCAAAATTCTCATTTTTGGGGTCACTAAATGGTGTAGAGTTTAAGGCTCTAGATCCTATATGGCCAACTACACAGTTTGAGTTCGAGTCTCAAAGCCTTGATAAACATGCTGGGGACATGTACATGCATGCACCAAATCCCCAGAGGACAATGGAGAAAATGGGACCATGGTGTGGTCATCCCCCTTGGGGCATAATTTCTCAGTATCCTTCTCTTTCTCTTTCCGACTCCAGCAAGCCCCATGTGCTCTATAGCAAACTAAACAAAAAGAAACATAATGAAAAAAAACCCTCATTTTCTGTGTGAATGTGTTTATTTATCTGCTTCATCATGGCCATAAAAGGTTGCAACATAAAGATATTAAAATTATTTCAGCAGTATATGCCTACATTATGATTATCAGTCTATTAACATTTCATAACTTAACCTATTATTAGCTAAAACAAGTTATGTTTCTAAGTTAATATGGCAAATACATTATTACTTATTTTTTTAAAAATAATTATTTCATTTTATTTATCAGTATAATTGATTTTTAAATTTGCTACAGAGGTGGGGGACCAGCAGATGGCATATGGTTATGTCACTGCACTTCTACATAGTCCACCCGGTTTGAGTATTGGACGCAGTAGCTTAAAACTCATGCCTGGTGAGTATGCATGTGTGCCCAAGATCCTGAAAGGGGAGTGGAGGAGAAGGGATTGTGGTGTGGTTATTCCCTCCAACGGGTGATTTCTTGCTTTCTGTCTGTCTCTCTGGCAAGCATATGCACCCTATAGCAAAAATCTCTCTAAACATTTTTTTTTTCTACAGGGAGCATGCACATGTGAGAGAGACAGAGAAAATGAGAAAGCAAGCTGCTAAGTTCAGGACTCAAACCACAGTTGTCCATGTGGGAGTCCAGTGCCTTAACCACCAGGCCACCTGCTGGCTCTAACATATACTTATATACAGATGCACACATACATACATATACACACATATATACATAAATATATGTACATATATAAATATATATACACATACACTTTCAACTAGAGCCATAATCAAATATCAGTTTAAATTTTGATACTTTCCTCTCTTCCCACTCTCTCATTTTCATATTGACGCAGTCTTTCTTTTAAATGATTATGCTCAGCGACTAACTCATATATTTCTGCTCTCTCTTTTTCATATTGATGCAGTCTTTCCTTTAAATGATTACGCTCAGTGACTAACTCCTTATTTCTTTCTGCTCCCTCATTTTCATAGTGACGCAGTCTTTCTTTTAAATGATTACACGCAGTGGCTAACTCATGCATTTCTGCTCTCTCTTTTTCATATTGACGGAGTCTTTCCTTTAAATGATTACATTCAGTGACTAACTCCTTATTTCTTTCTACTGCTCTCTCATTTGCATATTGATGCAGTCTTTCTCTTAAATGATTACGTTCAGTGACTAACTCATCTATTTCTGCTCTCTCATTTTCATATTGACACAGTCTTTCTTTTAAATGATTACACACAGTGACTAACTCATGTATTTCTCTCATTTTCATACTGACGCAGTCTTTCCTTTAAATGATTACATCCAATGACTAACTCCTTATTTCTTTCTGCTCTTTCATTTTTGTATTGATGCCATCTTTCTTTGAAATGTTCAAATTCACTGAGTAACTCCTTATTTCTCTTTTCCATCAAAGACTTTGTTTTTCACTCTGAACTTGAAGGTACTGGACAATTTTACAAACCTGCATATCCATTGTCTTTGCTTTAGCGTCAGCTTCATTTTGAGCA
The DNA here is from genome assembly GCA_026826555.1 of Tolypeutes matacus. Taxonomy (NCBI): domain Eukaryota; kingdom Metazoa; phylum Chordata; class Mammalia; order Cingulata; family Chlamyphoridae; genus Tolypeutes; species Tolypeutes matacus. The sequence continues at coordinate 11,777 of JAKSZT010035358.1, read as the reverse complement.
TTTCCAATTGCTGTCAAAGCAACATATTTTCACTTTGTAGTCGACATATAGTCCTCTAGTCCTCTAGAGACTTTGTTTTTGCCATGTGTTTGTTCATTTTATTTTGATATTTCAGTTCAGTTTCCTTCACTTGACCCTGTGTTTGGCTTAGCTTTCTCTCTACTTGCTCTAAAGCCAAAGTCTTTTCTCTGAGAGTTTCTTCTCTCACGTGGTGGAGTTCAGTTTGTAGGCTATTGAGTTTACTTTCAGTTTCAGAAAGTTGTTGAGAAAGACTCTCATTTTTCTCTTTCAAGTTCAACATTTCTGAATTCATTTTGTCTTGTAAGCAAGACCACTCATTTCTTGCTCTCTGGAAAGCAAGTTCTAGGTCTCTTTTTGATTTTTCATTTTGATCACGATCGCAAATAGCAGCAGCCAGTCTCGAATGGTATGATTCCACTTCTGCTTCCAGTCTTTCCTTGCTTTGCTTTTCATTCTCCAGTTCACAATTTAACATCATATTCTGAGTTGTTAGAACATTAAGCTCTCCACTATACTGGGATATTGTTTTACTTAATGTTGCCTCATTCTCTTTTATTGTTTTTTGGAAGATCATGAGCCTTTTATTTTAGAATTTGAATGTCCTCAACATATTTCTTTTCCTTTTCTTGGTTCAGATGTTGTATTCTATCTATTTCCACTCTTAGTTCAGCAATTTCATCCTGCAATCTGGGATTTTCTCCCCACAGATATTTTTCTATTTTATAACTATCAGAAACCTAAATAAAACAAAGAAGACTTTTTAGCTAGTATTCAAAAATATGCTATACCATGATTTACTCTGAAATCAAAAACATAAATAAACTGTATATTTATACATGTGTTACAATAGCAGATATTTAACTGGAAATGAATTTGGACACAAAACTCAAATCCTATAGAAGCATAAATTTTCCAAACTTCAAAAATTTAATTGAAGACAATAAATCTATAAACATAAAAAGGAAACCATGAGAGAATGTTTAAGAATCTCAACAAAACCAGGGCTAGCAGGTGGTGTGAAGGTTAAGAGGGCTGGATTTCACATAGACAACTCAGAGTTGCCAATTCAAGTCCTAGACCTAGTGACTTGAAAACCACACAGGGTGTATGTGCTTGTATAGGCGAGATCCTGGGAGGAGAACAGAGAAGAAGGGATGGCAGCATTGCCCTCTCCCTAGGGGGTGATTTTTCACTTCCTCTATGTCTCTCTTTGGTGAACACAGGGATGTAAAACCAGAGGCCTAAAATAAGAGATTGAAAGATGAATAAATTTTATTTCATTTAAAAGTTTGGTTAACATTCTGTACTGAATGTATGTGGCTGTGTCATACAGGTTGAGTATCCTTTTTCCAAAATCCTTGAGACCAGAAGTGTTACCCTTTCTAATTTTAGAATATTTGCATATACATAATGAGATACCTTGGGGAAAGGACCCAAGTTTAAACACAAAATTCACTTACTTTTCACATACACTTTATACACATAGCCTGAAGATAATTTTATACCCCACTTCTGCACTGTGGTGTTCTAACTGCAACCTATCACTAGAGGGCAGGTGTGGAATTTTCGGCTCCTGTGTTGGTGCTCAAAAAGTTCTGAATTTGGGATTTTCAGATTAGGGATGTTCAATTACAGTAAGAACCTCAAATCTGCATATATTTGGACAGATAAAATTTCTCAAAGTTCTTTAAGTTTCTTTTTCCTTAGAATATTCCATAGATATCCCACTTTAAATTATTTTTATCTGCTAGAGGGAATGTGTGCTCACTGGAGAGAGAGAGAGAGCAAGAGAGAAAGTCCCCATAGAAGATATCTATGCCATAGTCCTTTCTCCTTCATTTCTCTTTTTGAGATTTTAGACACACACACACACACACACACACACACACACACACACACACACACTCAGCATGGCTTTTAAGCTGCTGGATCTGAGACTTAGGCTCAAACCATGCAGTCAGGCATGTGGGATCCAGCCACTTTAACTTCCACATCACTGGCTAGCTTCTAATATTTTTATAGTTAGTTATACTAATTACATTTACTGATAAATAATAAATTTAGGGATTTTACTAAGTATTTCTACATACATCAATAAACTCAGTGGGGGACCAGCAGTTAGCGTATTGGCTATGTCACTGGACTCCCACATAGTTGACCGCAGTTCACGTCCCAGACCCGGTGGCTTAGAACTCACGCTGGGCACATGTGTGTATGTGCCCAAGATCCCGAGAGGAGAATGGAGGAGAAGGGATTGTGGCGTGACCATCAGCCCTGGGGGGGTGATTTCTCACTTTCTGTCTCTCTGTCTCTCTCTGTCTGTCTGGCGAGTGCACACGCCCTATAGCAAAAACCTCTCCAAAAAATAAATAAACTCAATTATCACAATTTTAAAAAGAATACATTAAAAATATAAACACACTGCAGTATTTCTTCTAGGCTTTTAAAAATATTTAAGAATTGTTTATTATTTAATTTTATTCATTATTATTACTCTTCAACTAGATGAGAGAGAGTGAGAGAGACAGCAAGTCACCAGGTCCAGGACAGAAACTGCACTCAGCCATGTGGGCATCCAGTGCCCCAACTGCTACACCACCTGCTAGCCCCTCTCTAGGCTTTTGAATCTACCTCCAATGCCCTTCTAGCAAACCAGTTACTTCTACAGTGTAAATATATACTGTGAATACAAAAAGGCTTACATTTTGAAACAGTAAAAGCCAGATCTTGGAAAATCAAGAGAGGGTCAGCCAGGTGGCATGGTGGTTGAGGGGGCTGGATCATACATGGCCAACTGCCCAATTTGAATTCCAAACTGGCAGGATAAACACACACTAGCTGTGTGTAAATGCACGGCCAAAATCCCAAGAGGAAAATGGAAGAGAAGGGACTAAGGTGTGGCTATTCCCCCTAGGGGGAGATTTGTCACTTTTTTTTCTCTCTCTCTCTCCCCCAGGTGAGTGTACACACTCTATTACAAACAAAGAAAAAAAAGAAACAGAAAATCATGAGGTCACTCGCTCTTGCAATAACTTTTGTTTCCGTTTCATAATGTTTGATGCAGCAATAAATGTGAAATATGGTTAAGTACACTGTCCTATTTTACTTGGAACAAAATACTTGGCAATAAATTATCAACAAGCATACAATGTGTTAGGTCATTCTTTAAAAAATCTCTTTGTACTGAAATCGAATGCTACTTGGAGCAAACTGTTGTTCTTACTTTCTTTTTTTTTGAGACTTTTTTTTGCTATAGGGTGCATGTGTTAACCAGAGAGACAGAGACAGAGAGACAGAAAGTGAGAACTTACCCCCCACGAGGGATGGCCATGCCGCAATCCATTCTCAAGCTGCTGGGTCCAGGAATTGAACCACAGTTAGCCATTGAAAGTCCAGTACCTTAACCACTATGTCACCTGGTGGCCCACACACTGTTATTCTTAAAAGTGAAGAGAAAAGAACCCAACAGGTGGAATCGTGATTTAGGTGTTGAACTCCCATTTGGCTAGTTCAAGTCCTGGACCCAGTGGGTTGAAACTCATGCCGAATGCATGTGTGTGCATGCCCCAAGTCTTGAGAGGACAATGAAGGAGAAGGGATTGTGATGTAGCCATCCCACCTGGGAGGTGATTTCTTGCTTTCTGTCTCTCTGTCTCACTCTGTCTCTCATGTAAGCACGCACACCCTATAGCAAAATTCTTTCAAATCAAAAAAGTGAGAATGACATCCAAAATTGATGTCTCAACTATCTGTTGTCCTCCTTCCCAGTCAGCAGAAGTATCCTTTCCATTTACATATCAATGGTGTGAGTGCCATCCCTGTAGCCTAGTGGTTAAAAGGAGACAGATTCCAGACAGATGGCTGACTGTGGTTGGAATTCTGGCTTAGTAGCTTGGAAAACATACTGGGCACGTTTGTGTGCACCCACATTCCTGATGCAAGGAGAAGTGGAGAAGGGATTGCAGTATGACCACTCCTCACTGGGAAGTGCTTTCACCTCACCCCCCATTTCTTTTACAAGCATACAGGCCCTTTGACAATTAAAAAAAAAATTAGGGACCATCAGATGGCGTAGTGGTTACGTCACTGGAATGCCATGTAGCTGACTCCTATTTGAATCCCAGACCCAGTGATTTAAGTCATGCTAGTGCAAGTGTGTGCATGCCCAAGATCCCAAGAGGAGAATGAAGAAGGAATGGCATGGCCATATTTCTGGAGGGTGATTTCCTGCTTTTGGTCTCTCTGTCTCTCCAGTGAGTGCATGCACACTATAGCAAAAATCTCTTAAAATAATTTTTAAAGAAGGTAAAATGACTGCCAAAGCCAAGAATATCTACTGTTAGTAGCAAGGGTTTTCAAATTATTAGATCATCAATTACTATGGTAATATTAAAAGCCTCTCCTTTGATGAGGCTATTGTGAATGTCACTACTTGACTGTCACAGACAACTGGAGTTGAATTAGAAACATGGCTAAATGCCTCCACCGTCTGCCCAAAACATGTATGTACCTACATGACTTAGATTGGAGGACATAAAAGCAGTGAAAATACTTATGGACATTGGAGACTGTGTGGAAGGAGGGTGGAAGAGGGGAAGAGTGTAGGAAAGAAAATTAGAAAGAAAAAATGAGAGAGGTAAGACATTTGTGGGACACGAGTGATTTATTACCTGTTGATGATGATGTGTGTAGTATTCTCAACTAGACTGTCTGAGGTATATTTGTTATTCGGTAAATTCTCTATACAAGCTAAATGATATGTAGCAACTGAATGTATAAATAATAATAAATCTCTCATAAGAAATCTATGCTTTCCATGATACATATAGTTGATTTTGAAATATATACACATACAAATATATAAACATGCATATCTGAAAATTCATAAAGAAATTACCTCTGAGTTTGTTTTCTTTTGCGTCATTTCTAGCTCCTCTTGTTCACGAAGGAGACTGGTCAGAATCTCATCTTTTATTATTCTGAAACTCTGTCCTAAAGAAAGTTGACTCTTGGTGTTTTCATGCTCTTTTTCAACCTAAAAGTATATTTCCATTAAGTATTTGGTCTCATACTATTGGGGAGAAAAGTCTAAAAGCTTCATTAAGTATAGAAGCCCTATAAAAAAGCCATTAAGAGGCCAGAAGATGATGTGGTGGTTAAGGTGGTGGAATTCCACCTGGCCAGCTACAGTTTGAGTCCCTGGATCTGGAAGATTGCTTTCTCACTTTCTCTCTCTCTCTCACTCTCTCTCTGGTGAGCATTCATGCCCTATAGCAAATTTTAAAATAATTATAATAATAAATAAAATTAAATAATTCTTTCCAAAAAAAGGAAGTAGTCTATTTCAGCACAAGGACCATTATTCCCAATGAATTTCTCTAATTTTAACTCCATAGATGACAGCTAAATTTGTCAAAGACAAAAATAGTTTTTAAATACAGGTACATGTAGTATGATGAAATTAAAAGAAATTATAAAACATTTATCTAAGTGTCTTATACTTTCAAAGCTATTTAGCTTGTGCTTTAACATAAAAATGCCTAAAGTGGGACAGCAGGTGGTTTGGTTAAGGTGCTGAATCTTACATGGCCAACCAAGTGGTTTGAGTCCTAGAGTGGTGGTCTGTAAAACATGATGGGTATGTGTGCTTGCATGTCCAAAATCCCAACAGGGGACTGGAGACATGACTATGGTGTGGCCATCCCCCACAGGGGCTGATTTCATACTTTTTCTCTCTCTTTTGTCTCTTTATGTCTCTTCTGTGCCATAGTGTGGCAAAAATTTTTTAAAAAAGAAAAGCCTACGGTAACATCTATGTTAGTGACTAACTCAACCTGCCTTCCATTCCTTCATTGAAAAAAGGTACTGAGTGTTGATTAGATGCCGAGGTTTTGAATAAATTACTTTAGCTAAAAATGTCATACTTCATTTTTAGGATGGAATAAAATTTTTGGTTTGTTTTAAACTCCAAAAATAAAAATTCGATCAAAGCAATATATTATTAGCAATATTGATGAAATAAAGTTAGAAATATAAATTTTTACCAAAGATTAATTTACCTGATACAAAGTATTTTTTACAGTCTTCAATTCTACATCCAGGGTTCTAAGATCAAGTTCAAGCTGTTGTTTCACTTCTACTTCTTTCTTGTACTGGTCTTCTTTTCCTTTTAGTTGTTCCCTAATTGTTTTAGACAACATATGAGTACTTCTTCTCTTCTCTCTTGTATTGGCTTATTTTCCTAATAAAATTTCTATGTCCTCTACTATTTTTTTCTTTCTAGTTTTCAGGTTTTGAATTTCTTACTTTAATCTCTTCCAAAGGAAACATTTGTTTGAAAGAGCACAGTGAAATAACATTCTACTCAATTGGACAGTTTCTGGTATCTGTAACTGTTAAATATTATCAAAAAAGGAATTTCAAAATGATTAAGTAATGTTACTTAATCACCCTTCTTCAATAGTCATTATTACTCCTCAACTGGGCTGGATAATATAGAGTTAACTACTTTTTTAAAAGTTATCATTTAGAAGCAAGATTATGAATTCACTAGAAATAAGAGTCTATCTTCATTAAGTATCACAGATAATCTTAAAGTGATCTACCATGTAAGACAACACCTCATATGTCTCTCTCACACAACAGATATCTGTAGATTGTTATCACTTATGTCTAGGATCAGGAGTCTAATCATCTGTCATCCCACCCTAAATCTGTGCTAAAACTTTGAATTTATCTTGTTGACTATTATGTATTTTATAAACAATTTTTAAAATCCTTTGGAACAAGACAGAATCTACTAATTAAAACACAGAGTAATATTAGGCTGACAAAAAAGTCATGAGGTATTTTTCTATGTTTTTTTTTTTTCTGTGCAAAACTGCCTCATGACTTCTCCAACAATATGGTGTATGTTTTTCAACACCAAATTTTGAATTAATTTTATACCTGTATGTCACAACCTCTTCTCAGAAAGAGGTTGAATAAACTAATCAGTAATCACATTCCACTTTACTTTTCATTCCATTCATGTTAAGAATAAAGCATAGAAGGGCCATTTCTCAACACAATAAAAGCCATCTATGAAAAATCCATAGTGAACATCACCCTGAATGGAGAAAAACTGAAAGCTTTTCCACTAAACATGGGAACAAGACAAGGATGCCCACTTTCTCCACTCCTTTTTAATATAGTACTGGAAGTCCTCACCAACGCAATCAGAAAAGAGGAAAAAATAAAAGGCATTCAAATAGGAAAAGAAAAGGTGAAACTCTCTCTATTCACAGATGACATGATTGTATACATAGAAGACCCAATGGTCTCCATGGGAAAATTACTGGAAGTAATACATGATTATAGTAAAGTTGCAGGATATAAAATCAATATACAGAAACCAATAAGATAGAACTGAAAAAACTTATTCCATTTACCATAGCCACCAAAAGTATAAGATATTTAGGGACAAATCTAACCAAAGAAGTTAAAGACTTCCACAAGGAAAACTATGAGAAGCTAAAAAAAGAAATTGAAAATGACACAAAAAAGTGGAAGGATGTCCCACGTTCCTGATTGGAAGAATATAATCAAAATGGCAATTCTACCCAAATTAATTTACATATTTAATGCAATGCCAATCAAAGTACCAGACACATTCTTCACAAAACTAGAAAACACAATCATAAAATTCGTCTGGAATCATAAAAGACCCCGTATTGCCAAAGCAATTCTACACAAGAGTGTAGTGGGTGGCATCTCAATCCCTGACCCAAAAATATACTACAAAGATGTGGTAATCAAAACAGCATGGTACTGGCACAGAAACAGACATGTGGACCAATGGAACAGAATAGAGTCCCCAGACATAAATTCCCAAACATACAGTCAACTGATTTTTGACAAGGGGTACCAGTCAATCCAGTGGGAAAAGGAAAACCTCTTCAGCAAATGGTGCTGGAAAAACTGGCTTTCCACTTGCAGAAAGATGAATCTGAACCTCTACCTTTCACCTTTGACGAAAATCAAGTCAAGGTGGATCAAGGATCTAAATCTAAGACCTCAAACTATAAAACTGCTCCTGGAAAACACTGGGGAAACTCCAGGAGACACTGGTGTAGGGAAAGACTTCTTAAATAAGACACCCAAAGCACAGTCGATAATCCCTAAAATAGACAAGTGGGATTTCATCAGACTAAGAAGTTTCTGCATGGCAAAAGACACGGTGATTAGTGTGAATTGACAGCCTTCATAATGGGAAAATATTTTTGTAAATTATGCATCAGATAAGGGACTGATAACCAGAATACACAAGGAACTCAAGTCGCTGTTTGCAAAAAACAACTCTATGATCAACTCTATTAAAAGATGGGAGTTGAAAGAAACACTCTCTAAAGATGGCATACGAATAGCAAAAAGGCATATGAAAAAATGCCCAACATCCCTCATGGTAATGGAAATGCAGATCAAAATAACAATGAGGTACCACCTAACCCCAGTCAGAATGTCTAAGATTAAAAAAACAAAAAAATGTTAAGTGCTGACCAGGGTGTGGTGAAAGGGGAACTCTTTTACACTACTGGTGGGAATGTAAATTGGTCCAGCCACTGTGGAGAACAATTTGGAGATTCCTCAGAAATCTACAAATAGAATTACCACATGACCCAGCAATCCCACTCCTCAGTATCTACCCAAAGGGGAGAAGAATCCTTCATTGGAAAAGTGCTTGCACATCGATGTTTATTGCAGCACTATTCACGATTGCTAAGACATAGAACCAACCCAAATGCCCCCGTATGGTCGAATGGATTGAAAAACTGTGGCACATACACTCTATGGAATACTATTCAGCCATAAAAACCAACAAAACCCTGGCTTTTGACAGAAAGTGGAAGAATATGGAAGATTTACTGTTGAGTGAAGCAAGCCAGGCTATGAAGGAGAGACATTGTATGTCCCCACTTAATATATACCGAGTGTCTGCATTCTGTTACCAAAACTGATTGACTAAAAGATATACAAACACAAGAGATGGGTGTAAATGCCAGATGTAGTGTGTGTGGAAGAGTTGGGCCTAGGGAAAGTGATTTGGAGGAGGGATACAGAGGCAGAGCATTGACGGGACAGGGAGGTGGGGTGTTATCTGTTGAAGATATTTTGATCAACTGGATTGGGGAGAAATGTCCACATATTGAAGTGTTCACTCTGTAAGCTAAACAATGTGATTGAATTTATATTAAAAAATAATAAAAAGTAAATTAAAAAAAGAATAAAACTGTACAATTTGTTTCTAACATTCTGAGTTGATAAAAATGATCATTTTGGTGGAATCATAAGGTAATATAAACTTTCCTTTCTAAAATAAGTTTATATATTTATTTCTTCCATGAGCACAAAAGAGAGCGAGAAAGAGACAACATACTTTCAACAGGGTCCCAACTTCACAATCCACCTCTCAACCTACTCAGCCCCATGAGCATGTGTGAACCAGTGTGCTCAGGGAGGTGTGTGGATGTGAACCTGAAACCTTCCCCTGTGACACAGCCTCTCAGAGCATTATGTTATACCACTGCACCACCCCCTGGCCCCAGTATAAAGTTTCCTGATACACAACAATTCAGAATCAAATCCAGAATCTGGCAGCTTAAAGAAAATACTTGTCATCAAAGACTTTTTAAAAAGTTACTACTTTAACCAAATAGTTTAAATTGAAGAATTTACTCAAAGCAAAGAATGAGAGAGGTAGAAAAAGATTCCTATAAAAGATGTCCTTAGCAGCATTAATTATAATAAACATATTAGGTCATCAGAAAAGTCATTACATATTTTTCTATGCAAAAATGCATCATGACTTTTTCAACCCACTAAAATTTCAATATTTGATTTGTTAAATAAATCAGATTCCCATATGGTGGGCTTCTACATAGCATTACATTCTTTTCTTTTATTTACTTTTACATTTTCCCACAAATATTTACTTTACATATCAAAAAATTTTAACTCATACTCCATAGTTTTTGAAAGTTAATAAGCAACTTTAACATTTTCAAAATACAGCCAGCAGGTGGTGTGGCAGTTAAGGGCACTGGACTTCTACATGACAGACTGTGGTTCCAGTCCCAGACCTGGCAGCTTGCTTTCTCACTCTTTCTCTCTGTTCAAATGGTCAAATTTAAATAAATAAATAAAGTTAAAATTTTAAAATAATGAATTTTAAAGATAATGTTCAATATTTTTAATATTTTTTATAATTTTGTTTGTGACTCTATAACAACAAAACAGTATGGTTTTAAATATTTTTGAGAAAATATTTACATGTCAACCACTCAAAATGTTGAAAAGCAAAAGCCCAGCTCACTAGTCACACAAAAACCTTCTCAATTAAGCCCTGCCCAAGTGTATTCTGTGATATACCATCTGCTAGCAAAGATCAGTCTCTTTCTTCCTTCAAAGTCTTTCTCAACATAATTCTCTGGTGTGGTTGCTCTTTTGCAATCTCTACTGATTACAATGCTGGACTGGAAAAGTCCAGGTTATTTTATGTTATCAATTCTTTCATATAGCTTCTCTAATCCTCTCTGCCAAGCAGAACTATTTATGGTACCAGGCCATTGTTCTAAGAGCTTCTATTAGCTTAATTTAGATCCACCTTAGTTCCATAGTTTTCTAATTAATCTTCAGATATGACATTCCAGTTAAAGCCCTGTCCAATAATGAGTATTTCCAATTTTTGAATCTATGCAACAAGCATTATTGAACTTATTCAAATAACCCTTCTCCCACAAAATAAGAATATTCCCAAATGTTTTCCAATTCCAGAGGGATCAGAAAGAAAGAAAAGTTTATGTTTCCATTTAAAGAATCAAACAAAAAATATATTTTAACATATACCTAAACCTATCAACAACGGAAAAGGAAGTAAGCTGTTTAAATTGGGAAAACAAAGCATAGTAAAAAAAATCAGTAATTTTTAATTCAGAAGTCATAAAATTCTCTTTCGCCAGCTCATGCTTATGTTCAAACTCTCTTCTGTTGAATATTCAGTGTTGCTGTGGTCCAATCTTTCCATTTAAATCCTGGAAGTTGACATTCTTCTACGTTGTTATTGATATTTCTTGTCCCTAGCATTAAATTGATCATTTTCTTGGTTGCCTTTTGTTCTCTTAATTCTATATGTATCTAGTTTCACTGGTCAAGCACTCGTTTCAGAATTTCTTGAAGAGTGGGTCTGCTACTGGCAAATTCTTTCAAATCTTGTTTATCTGAGAATTTTTTTATTCTTTTTTTTCCATATGAATGATAATCTTGTTGGGTATACTATTCTTGGTTGAAACTGTTTTTCACTTAACACTTTGAATATATTTTCCCATTCTTTCCTTGCTCGCATTGTTTCTGATGAGAGGTCTGAGGTTATCCTGATAGGATAACCTTTATAAGTAACCTGACATTTCTCTCTTGCCAATTTTAGTATCTTCTCTTTGTAGATTTGACCAGTCTGGCTATGATATGCCTTGGAGAAGATCTTCTTGGGTTGATTCTATTAGGGGTCCTTTGTATATCTTGGGTCTGCATATTTGAATGCCTCTTTAGATTTGGAAAGTTTTCTTCCAAGATTTCATGGAATAGATTATCAATGCCTTTTATAGTTTCCTTACCTTCTGGGATACCAGTTATCTGAATGTTTGGGCGCTTAATGCTCTCTAGTATTTCTCGTATAGTATTCTCATTTCTGGGGTTATTTTCTCAGGGTTTTTTTTTTTTTT
>JAKSZT010035346.1:0-10165 GCA_026826555.1 Tolypeutes matacus | reverse complement strand
GAGCAAAATGGGGTGCTGACCACCATTGCACTGGTCTCAGAAATGTCCCAAGAAGAACTCAATATACTGTGCATTCTCCACCAAATCTTAGATCCAGAATCAGGTGTGTAACTCAGAGAGTTGTGCCATCATTCTCATTGCCAGAGCCAGAGCCCACAGATTATGCTTGGGGTGGGGCAGGAAGCAGGCTGTAAAACTGAAAGCCACTAACTTCTTCTCTAAATAACTGAGTACATTTACAACAGAATGGAGAAATTCAACACTAAGGGTGCTCTCAAAAGCAGTGGAGATTGTAGAGGGCCTGAGATTTAATTCATCTCAAACCTTCAGGAAGAAGTGAAATGAATATTTTTAGAGATGAGAAAAAATTAATAAAGTTTGTGAGCAGCAATTCAGTTTAAAAGAAAATTCTTCAGACAGAAAAAAATATTCTCAGAAGTTTCAAGATTCAGGATGGCTTGAAGAACAATAGCTGTTAATTAAATTCATATACCAGAATGACTATTGAATTGATAAAGTAATAATGATATCCGTGGCCTAAGGCATCAATAAAGGGTTCAAATACACCATAAAATAATATATATCATGAGATGGGTAAATGGATATGTAGCAGTTTGATGTCGTTATGAGTTCGGAAAATGTATATGGGATGATGTCTGTTAATCTGGGCATGATTAAGTTCTGATTAGGACATTGAGCGGGCCACAGTTGTTAGGGCATTTGAGCCCCACCCATTGGTTGGTGGGGTCTCAAACGTAAAAAGACATGGCAATGGACAGAATTGGAGTAGATTTTTGATGTTGGAGTTCTGATTAGCAATGACAGGAGGCTGCGTGGAAAGAGACAAGCCATTCACCAGACAGTTCACAGTGGGCCTTGTGGAGACAAGCAAAGCTTAAAGAGCCTCATAGTCTACAGCTGATCTTGAGGAGGAAACAGTGGAGCTGAGTCCAGGGAGAAAGGGAGCCCTGGGAAGAGAGGAACCCAATAACCCTGAACACTGGCAAATGTCGGCAGGTGTCTTGCTCCAAGACCGTGTAACAGACTTTGGTTAAGGAAGAAATTTATGCTTTATGGCCTGGCAACTGGAAGCTTCTACTCCAAATAAATAAGCTTTATAAAGTCCAAGAGATTTCTAGTATTTTGCATCAGCACCCCTTTGTCTGACTAATACCGGATATATAATGTTTTAAAAGCCATTATTTGGCAAGTCAATAACAAATAATAAGTGCAGATTTGGGAAGGCAAGCAAATGTGTTTTAATTTCCACGGTAAACTTTACAGAAAATTAAATAGTACATCTCATCTAAATAAATAGGAGGGAAAAATTTGAATAAAAATAGTCGGGCCAAAAAAAATTGTTCGGGATTTCCTGGATTGCCATGTTGTCCTTTGTTCTGGGGCCACCTTTGTCGTGCAACTTTGGAAGCTGTAGCTTTCTTATCCTTCAGAAGGCTGAATGTTCCAGGGTTGATTTACGGGGTGTTGTTTTGTCCCCATCATTAACCAAGTACTGTATCAATTCCCAATTTCCTAGTTATAAAGTCACCAAACTGGATGTGATGCTCATTTGAAGCAAGAGCCATGATTGATAAGAACAAATAAAAATGAGATATTTTTGCACTTTCTAAATTGGACACTTAGTTGATTGACATTGGATATTTCCTCTTTTCTAGTGAATGCATTCAATGCTATAAATTTCCCTCTAAGCACTGTTTTTGGTGCACCCCACAAACTCTGAAAAAGCATAGGACTTTAAGAAGCAGAAAGAACCACACAACAAAATGCTTGTGTGTGAAGCTATATCCACTTTTACTACAGTACATACTTAGGGTGAAGGAAGAGAATGTAAGAAAGTTGGGAAAATATTTTTTGGACCACAAGCATTATTTCCTCAAAATAACACTTCTATGAATGTAACTTCACTTGGAAGGAATTTGCATCATGCTTACCTAAGCATGAGAGAATCTATTTAAGGAAAAAAGAATGAAGATAATGAGTTTTGCCAGTTTACCCCACATGGTAGTCCTCCCCTTTAACTGTAATGAGTGTGAAGTTTTCTTGGAAATTCAACCTCATGAGATAACTGAGAATTAATCCATCAGAGAAACCACTTGTTATTTGATGAATTTGGAAGGCTAGAGTCACATCAAATAAACATTCAGGAGTAAAATTGTATATATGTAAGGAATATTGGAAATCCTTCACCAGGCATTAAATCTCATTGAGCATGAAATATTCATACATTAGATACTATTGTAATGAACATGGGAATGCTTCCATTTGAAACAAAACCTCATGGAAAATGAGAAAATTCAAACTAGAGAGAAACGATGAGTGTCCTGAATGTAGGCTGCTCTTTACAGTCATTTTTACTCCTCATTTTAGAAGCCATACAAGGTAACAAAGACAGAAATGTCATACATGTGGGAAAGGTTTCAACCTGACGGGGAAACTCTTTATTCATCAGAAAATTCTTACTGAAGAGAAATCATATATATGTGGGAAAGCTTTAATTCAAATGTCAAATCTCAGATACAAGAGATTTCCTACTGCAAAGAAACCCTATGCATGTAAGGTATGTGAAAAAGCCTTTAGGTACAAATCATACCTAACAGAACATGAAAAACTCGAATTGGAGGGAAACAAAAAAATGTAAAGAATGCAGGAATGCCTTCAGGCAAAAGCAATATTTCATTAAACATCCGAGCATTCATTCTGGAGAAAAACACTATGTATGCAATAAATGTGGAAATGACTTCAACCAGAAGGAAAATCTCGTTCACCATCTGAGAATATATACTGAAGAGAAACCCAATGAATATCATGGATGTGGGAAAGCTTTCATTCAGAAATCAAGCCTCATTACACAACAGACAAGACTAAGTGGAGAGAAACCCTATATATGTAAGGAATGTTGGAAAGCCTTCAGGAGCAAATCAAATCTCACTGACATGAGAAAATTTATAGCGTAGGGAAATTCTATATGTATGGAATTTGGAATAGCATTCAGCCAGAGAAAGTATCTCATTAAACATTACAACTTTCATACTGCAGAGAAACCCTGTGAATATAATGAATGTGAATCACCAAAGTATATCCACCTCCAGTCGGTGCAACTTGTTGCCAATCCTTTAAGAAAAAGGTTGTGACTGTGCAATTCAGGATGTATTTCTTCTCTTGGAAAAGTGCACTTGCAGTTTTTTCTTTGATCTGCTCCTCCCACATCTTCTTCCACATTCATCTGTGTTCAATTTGTTACCACTAATTTATGCATCAGAACTCGCTATTTCTCTTAATTTATGTAAAGATGGGCTTTCCACTTTTTAAAAATTATCCTGGTCGTTTTCACTGGTTCTTCAATCCATTACATTCTGGGTAAGCATTTAAAAACTTACCATTTTAAAAATAATGCTGCCCTTTGTTGTAGCATTTTCTTTCTTTTTTTAATTGTTGGTCAAAATAAAAATTTTCACAATACATATTAATATTTGTAAAGTGATATATTAATATATATGCACATATGTGCATTTGATTACATAAATGGTATATATATAGCTTAGATTACCTAAATATTACACAGAAATTATAGCAATTCCCATGTTCCCCACCTTCATTACCTCCCACTTCATCCCACCCAAACATCCTTCATCAGTGTGGCACATCACCTGCAATGGATATAACACACCCTGGGGCCATGTCACCAAGCATAGATCACATTTCACATTGTAGGCCAAGCTCTCTCCCACACAGTTCTGCATGGGATATGCTGATGTAAAATGGCCTACATCTGTCACCGCAACACCACTCAGTATTTCAACTGCACTTTCCCTCCCTGCCCCAAAAGCGTCCAGCAGCCACCGGCTCCACCTCACTCTTATAATTTCTTCCATTCCTTGAATCATGATATGTCTACAACAGATTACCCTTAAGTCCACTCTAGTCCTTTGCTCTTCCCCCAATCATGAGGGGACTGGGATGGTGATTGCCACTACACCACCAAGTGAGAGAGGGCTTACATCCCATGAATACAGTGGATGGGATTATCCTGCCTGCAGCTTCAGGCCCTCTCCATTCCTTTGGATGGCCATTGCCCATCTTCGTCTCCTTGCCAGGTGACTTGGATGTGTCCTTTGAGCTGTAGGGTATGAGTTGCAGCTCCACCAAGATTCCAGGCACAGCTGGCACATAGGTAGGCCAGAGGCTCCAGTCTCTGGGAGTACACCTGAAAACTCCAGCATCATATATAGGTTTGAATAGAAGGGACTGATGGACCATGTGAAGGGAGGGCTTATTTGAGTCCAACTCTGTCACTCTCAGGAGCATAGATTCCAAAGTAGTGCCCATTAATAAGGCATCAATCTCTGGGGCTACTCCACTTAGGTAGGACCTGGGTGTCTCCAGAGACCTCAGGAGCCCCTCTCTGTGGGGTGATATCCACTTGGTATTCTATGAAATCTTACTGAGGTGTGCATAAGAGTTACCTCTGGGATGACCTCCTGACTCTCTTTGAAGACTCTTAGCCACATGAACCCATTTCTCTTTACCTTTTCCCCACTTTTTCTAGGTCTTTTTCCAATCATGTTGCCAGTTGGCACTTGGTATTTATCCCTAGTTGCCAAGGAGGATCATCCCTGGGAGTCGTGTCCCATGTTGGGGGGAAGGTAATGCATTCATATGCTGAGTTTGGCTTAGAGCAAGGCCATATTTGAGCAACAAAGAGCCTCTCAGGATGCAACCCTTAGGTACCCCATAACAGTTGGGTAAGTTTCAATTACAAGAGCAAAGACTCATGAGGTTAGTCATCAATAAGAAGAAACAATCAGTGGGCCATCTTCTTTTGCCATACACTGTTCCTGCACTGAGGGACCTCTTGCTGCTCCCTTGGAGAATGTGGCAGAGCTTTGCAGGCTGGGAATGCAGATTCCCTCATTTATTTAGTGATTATCTACTCACCTTGAACATGCCCCGTCCATTGATCATTTGAACAATTTTATATATCTTTCATGTATATTGAGATGAACTTACTCCCATGGATCCCCCATCCCAGACACCCCCCACCAATGATCTTCTGCAGCCCCCATTGTAACCCTTCTGTAATCTAAATCTTCCTTGGTCATGAAGCCCATATAATAACAAAATACAAATAGTAGGACAAAGTATTAATAGTGATAAGCTTAAATGCAAAGGATAAGTACAAGGAAACTCAGAAGAAAAAAACACTAAACTAAAAACAAAATATAGTTAGCAAATTGGGGCATTGAAAAAATGGGAAAAATAAAACAAAAAGAATTCCATTTTTAAAAAAATTATTTTTTTCCTTTTATCACTGTATTATCAGATGTCTAGTGTAATGTAACACCTTCCTTATCTCATCCTCGATGCCTCCTAAATTTTCATTTAATTTTCAAAGATGTTTTAGATCACAGCAAAGTCACACATGGAATACTAGAGCCTCCCACATACCCTACCTCCCTCCTGCTTCTCCACCCCATATTAAACCTTTTTAAAATATATATGTTAACATTGTTATAACTCTTTTTTTTTATTATTATGGGTAAAAATCAAACTTCTCACAATACATACAAACATTTGCAAAATGATATATAAATATATATGCCTATATGTGTATTTGCTTACAAAAATGTTATTTAAATATATATATACATATATTTTAAGAGGTGCTTAGATTACCCAAAATATTACACGGAACCCACTGGGATTCCCATGTTGCCCACCTCCCACACCTCCCACCAAATCCCACACAAACATCTCCCACAGTGTGGCCCACCACCCTCAATGAACTTACACATCCTGGAGCCTTGCCACCAACCATAGACCACAGATAGTAAAACATAGCAACTAAACATTGTCAGTGGTTTACACTATAGTTTACAATTTAGACTGTACAGTTTTATAATTTTGATGATATTTACCATGTCCTCTTTCCATTACAGTAAGGTAATGAAAAACCTTTCCCATGACCACTAATACCCCATTTGATCTTAACTCCTCCTTCCTCCCCATCCCCCTGGAGCATATGACACTCCCCTGTCTTGACTCATGAAATGACAAGATTCATAATTACATGCCATGGGTATTCCAACTGGCCCTTCTTAATCTACCCACCTGTGAAACCTGTACCATCAAATGCTGTAATGTCACTACCCATCTGGCTATTCCTTCATTATGCAACTGTACTCTATCCCTTTACCATAGATTATGTCCATATGAGTGATGGCTCACAGCCTACTCTTCCCTTTTTCTCTCTTGTTAACCTATCTTTCAGACAATGGTTCTCAGAGACTGCTCACTTTCCTCAGTTTAAATTATTGAGGACATATACTATTCATCTTTCAAGGCCTGGCTTGCTTCACTCAACATATGGTCTTCAAGGTTCACCCACGTTATTCCGTGTGTTAGCACTTTATTCCTTCTTACAGTTGAGTAATATGCCATTGTATGTATGTACCACCTTTTGCTTATCCATTCACCTGTAGAGAGACACCGGGGCTGATTACAACTAATGGCAATGGTGAACAATGCTGCTATGAACATTGGAGTGCATATATCTGTTCGTGTGTTTGCTTTCAGTCATTCTGGGTATATACCCTGCAGATGAATTGCTGGATCATACAGAAGATCTATTATTAGTTTTCTGAGGAACCACCAAACTGTCCTCCACAGTGGCTGGATCATTCCACAATCCCACCAGCAGTGGATGAGATTTCCTATTATTGCACATCCTCTCCGACACTTAGAGTCAGCTGTTTTTTTAATAGCTGCCATTCTGATGGGTGTACCATGCTATCTCATTGTAGTTTTGATTTGCATTTCCCTGATAGCAAGTGATGTAGAGCATATATTCATGTGCATTTTAACCCTTTGTGTTTCTGCCTTGGATGCTGGAAAAGATGCTGAGAGTCATAGCTTAAAGGGTTAAGCATTTAAAAATCTTCCTTGCTGGCAGAGAATCATTAGTAAATGTCTCCAAGGACACTGCATACTGCAGATAACAGTGGGTGGAGTTAGATTGGAATGAACACACCACTAGGATATTATTGTCTGAATTCACAAGAAAGATTGTCTAAGAACACAGAAACAGGCAGCGCTCTCATGTACCAAGCTGAGGAACTAGTGAAGTATGCCCTAATTTTGTTATCAGCTTTGTAGTACAAAAAGCATCTTCAGTCTAAATAAACATAACTGCATTCCACATGGAGTGAGGTCAACTGATCCCAGTCTTTCCTTTGATCATTCTGTGTACCATCTACCTCAGATGGCCAACAACATGGGTCACCACTGGGCTTTTCTCTGGATCAGTGCTGTGTTAGCAAGGACTGCTGGGTCGAACAGCCCTTGCATTCTGTTGGTGAGTCGAATAATCGTGATTGTCAGGCTAATGGGTAATCAGTCAACTCGTTGAGAGGAATATTCCCAAGTATTGAAGACCCTGTTAAAGAATATTTGGGTAACTGTGATGACCCTAAGTTACTAACACTCTGTTCTCTTGTACAGAAACATTGTTATGTATGGTCTTTGTATAGTCTTATTTCTGTTGCTCTTCAACCATTACAGTCAGATGAAAATGAAGATATTAAAATGGATACTGCTATTGCTAACACTGTAGCAGAACAAGCTAATGATAATATTGATGTAAACATATATTGCAAGTTAATGAGCAGGCAAAAACAGATTAACTCATGTCTAATAAAAAGAAAAAGGGAGTTTATGAAAATTTTCCAGTGCTCGTTAAGCTATCAGCTCCAAAAGATGATTTATTGTCTTTTGAACCAGTTTCTGCATCTCCGGAGGTATCTACTGGTCCAGTTTTTACATTTCATGATGCTCCAACAGTTTCTGTTTTTGTGCCAGCACCATCCTCTTCAATTATGAAAAGTATAGCACAGGGAGGTAGAGAAAGAATTTTAGAGTCTATGCAATTTTTTTTTTTTACTTTTCCAGTAACAGTAACTCAAATTCCAGTAGATGCTAACAATCACCAAAGAGGTGTACAATATGAGCATGCTCCTATTCCTTCTAACACTATCAAAGACTTAAAACAAGCATGTCCTCAATATGGTGTAAATTCAACTTATACTCAAGAATTGGTGCAAGGAATAGCACAAGCAAACAGATTAATACTCTGGGATTTCGATTTGATAGCTCAAGCTGTCCTTAATTCAGCAGAATTTTTACAATTTAAAACTTGGTGGGCTGATGAAGCTAATATTGTAGCATGACAAAATCAACAGCAAAATCCAACAGTGCCTATTACTGCTGAACAAATATTAGAAACAGGTCAATGGACTGGGATTCCCATGATGATATGCCATTGTACAAGCGTGATTGTGCTACCTAGCTCCCTTGTGATGAATCTGCACCCCTGGACAGGCTGTACAATCATTTTCAAAAATTGTTCATGGAAATACTGAACCCTATGCTGAATTTGTAGCAAGGCTGGCAGATGTAGTCAACAAGGCAGTAACTCAATCTGATCTTAAGAAATGCTTATTCTGATGTTGGCTTTTGATTGTGCTAACACTGATTGTAAAAAGGCTTTATGTCTGATCAAGGCAAATGGAAGGACTTTACAGGATTACATAAAAATATGCCAAAACATTGGGCCTAATTCATATAACATGAACCTTTTTGCAGCTGCTCTAAAGGGACATAGTCCTATGGTTACTAATGTAAATTGCTTTAAATGGGGGAAACCAGGTGATATGAGAAAAACTTTGCCAAACCAAAACTAGTGTAAGAGCTCCATTTCACAGCAATAATAAATCAATACCAAGTCATATGTGTCTGAAATGCCAAAAAGTGTTACACTGTGCCAAGGAATGCCATTCTAAATATCAGAAAAATGGTAGTCTCATTAATAACTCTGGAAACTTCCAAGCTGGCCTTGCTCAAGGCCCTCAGAGACACAATATGAGCACATTTCCCAGTCTTGCTCAAATTTACCTAGTCAGCAACAGAGCAGTCCACTCCAGCCTGTAACAGAACTTAAGGCAGTTACCAAAAGCGGTACAGCTGGCAATTCTTCCTCAGCTGAAACTAAGTTTATTAGTCAATCACTGAGTATACCCAAAATTAAGAAAAGGAATTAAAAGGCCTACCGCAGTAATCTGAACTTTGAGCCTAAGTGTACTCCTTAAGAGTAGTAATCCAAAATATAAATGTTAAATATCTGTATAAACTGCTAAATTAGCACTTAACTGTATTTAGGCTGTTTAAGTTGTCCTGGCTGGTTGCTGATTACAAACAAAAGTGTTTCAAGGAACAAGCTTATATATTACAGGTAACAAAGTTTCCAGAAAAAATCTTAAAATAGTAAACTCAAAGATGTGAAATGATAGAGATTTTGAAGACAGCCATAACAAAGGAGTGAAAATTATGGGTCAAATTAGTAAGCTTTATGTTTCTGTTAGTGTGTCATAATTCTTTTTGTATTTGTCTGTTTGTTCAGTGTCAATGTATATTTTGATACTTCTGGATGGTGATATTAAATTGATAAATGAGGATTATTATGAGAGCTCTATTCAAATGGCCAAAAATTAAATAAGCACTTATATTAATAAATAAAAATTGATATTAGTTTAAAATTATAAAAAATAGTTTTAATCAAATTAAATCATTATTCTAACAACTTTGTTTAATGTTGATGGTAATTATATGTTGTCAGAAATTTGCTTGTAAGTAGTTTCCAAAATCATTGTCGTAACTTAAGTGTGGAAGGTATATAGAATGTGCTTTTATTACTAAAGAAAAGAAAGTCATTTTTTTGTTTGTTTGTTTGTTTGTTTTGTTTGTTTGTTTTTCTGTCTTTATTTTATTTTATTTATATTGTGGGTAAAAATTAAAATCCCCACAATACATACCAACATTTGCAAAACGATATATAAATATATATGCATATATATGCATTTGCTTACAAAAATGTTATTTATGTATATATATATATATATATATAAAATACATATATATATATTTTTTAAGTGGTGCTTAGATACCCAAAATATTACACGGAACCCACTAGGATTTCCATGTTGCCCACCTTTATCCTAAGATTAAAAAACTAGTTATTAAAACAAAGTAAAGTAGGAGCTCATAGAACATCTAAGTGCCTATCACCCCACTCAGTGGGGTTCCTGAGAGCTCC
>JAKSZT010035344.1:7882-27763 GCA_026826555.1 Tolypeutes matacus | reverse complement strand
TACAGTGGCATTTTCTTCCATTTCTTCCCCAGTGTCTTACTTTTTTTCATTTTGTTTTCAAATAAATTTTAGGACAAAGTAAAGTCACATACAGAATACAGGGGACTCCCATATACCCAACATCCTCCCACTTTTCCCCTTCCCATATTAATACCTTTTTATATGTGGATGGCACTTTTATTGCAACTGATATACAAATAGTGAAATATAGCTACTAATCATGGTCAATGGTTTACACTATGGTTTATGTTTTAGACTATACACTTTTTAAGACCTATATTTTATATTAAGGGAATATGGAATGTAGATTAAACAAAGAGTTGGCCTAAGTTTCTTGGAAATTCTTGTATGATTTACTGAATTGCTTAATTTTAATAAAAGATTTTGCATTCTTTAGACAGAATCTCCAATTATTAAATACAACAATTAAATTTTCAAATACCTTAAACAATTTCTTCATTTTTCCTGTATCTCTTCCTTTTTTTTAACCTCATCATCCTCCAATTTTTCATAACTTTTCTTATCTATTTAATATGAAGGCTACTTATGAAAAACAGCCCATAACATACATCTCTTGAAATTCATTAAAAATGTAATATATTTTATATAAAAATCACTTATATGTCCCCATTTAATTCCAACCTTTATTTCAAGTAAAACAGATGATCTCTATTGCTTACGTTGTGCTGAATCCTTTCCAGATCGCCATTCTGAGTAGAAACCTTCAAAGTTTAGAGATACAAATGGATATGAATAACTTAGTAAAGGAAAATTTCACCAGCAAACTACAAGAACTTCATGTCACTAAAAATTAGTGGTGAGTGAACAGGGTATTCAGAAGGTAGAAGTTTTGTTCATAGAATGAAAAGTGTTTAAGATTAGTGGATTTATTTTCTCCTAATTATACTGAGAAGGAAAGAAAAACAGCACAGAATCATTTCACAATCATGTACGTCCATAACCTGAAGGCTTTGGCATAGGATGGTGAATCTTTCATGATCTGGCCGATCCACATAACCGCCTGCCAGCAGAATATTTTCCCTGAAATTCAAGTATGTAGGTTTTGGTAATTTGAGGTTATGAAATTGAAATGACTGAAATATAATTTAGATACATCCTTAGCAACTTATAATTGAGCTAACACAAAAAGGGATGTGTAAAGGTTATCAAGAGCTATTTTTGTAATGTAACTCTGAAGAAGGCAAAGACATTTCAAAAATAAACGCTGTCCTAAAATTCTTGTTACATTTTTCATGTCCTAGTCAAAATCACACAAATTCTCAAGACTTCTAGAAAATTGTGATAATTGTGCCTCCTGTTTTTACAGGTAAAGATTAAGTAATAAAAGAATAACCACAGTTGTGAAAAACTACCAAAGCAGAGGGAAAGTTGCAGATCATTAAAGAAGGTTGAATTTGTCTGTATGTGCTGTGCTTGAGTTCACAGATGCAGAGGGGAGCAGCCAGAGTAAAAGTAGGGAAGGGTTTAAATAATGTTCTGAGAAGGTCTTATTCCTCATCTCCCAGGCAGTAATGTGCTCCTGGAAAGCGAAGATGTTTACTCAGTGAATACAAGGAGATTTTAATTAGATCTACTTGTCACAACACTTAGCCTAGTGTTTTGGGATGTCTAAGAGTTGCCTCCTGAGAGCCTCCTTGTTGCTAGACGTGCACTCACACTGTATAGAAGAATGAATCTTAAAGTCACATGGGCTTTGAGAAAAGTGTTTCCACTGCTGAGCTCCAAAGTTCAAGACCATTGATTTGCTGAATATTTCATCAGAAATTCATCCATTAGCTCTTCCTCAAAGAAAAATATGAAAACAAATGTGAAAAACATTAAGAAAGATTAAAAGTAATTCAGTTCCTGTTGTGTTTCAACATTTAATTGGGAGTTAAATAATTATTATTGCTTTCAAGTATGAAGGCAATACATATGCACTGGAGAAAATATGAAAAGTTGAAAACTTTTAAAATAATACCAAGATAGTTATCAAAAACATATCAGATAGATGCATTTACAGTGTATATATATACAGGCATACATATATACACACATGTAACATTTATAAATCTGTATATATGTGTGTGTATTTAAATATAATATGACAATTTACAGAGTTCAGAAAATATGTCATAAGAAGCTAATGTGAAATATGCACCAAAAGTAATATTCAATATTCACAGAATATTATACATTATGGATATGATTAATTTTACTTAAATAGTGCTCCATTTTTACATATATATTGTTTCTTTCTCATTATAATCAATTTTATTGAAACATTCACAAACCATACAATTCATCTAAAATGTGCAATCAATGGCATTTGGTATCATCATAGAGTTGTGCATTCATCACTTCAATAAATATTAGAACATTTTCGTTACTCAAAAAAAAAAAAATTCCAACTCCTCAGTAGTCACCTTTCAATTTCTATATCCTTCCCTGGCCATACATAACTGTTAATGTAGTTCTGTCTCAATAATTTATTTCTCTTTATGTTTTTTTTTATAGCAGGAGTAAAAATATGTAGTAATTTTTGTCTAGCTTCTTTCACTTAGCAAACATCTTTTTTTCTTTATTATTGATGGAAGATTATTAATATATTACCATATACTATTGTCCATAGCTTGCTTGTTTGTAATTTTACCTAAATATCATCCAGATATGAATAACAAGTGGTGACAGTGAGCACCCTTGTCCTGGTCCCAATTTTAGAGGGAATGCTTTCAACCATTCCCCATTGATTATGATGTTGGCTGTGGGTTTTACATATATGCCCTTTATCATGTTGAGGAAATTTTCTTCTATTCCTACCTTTCATAGTGTTTTTAATTAAGAAAAGATGCTGGATTTTGTCAAATGCCTTTTGTGTCAATGGTGATGTTCATGTGTTGTGTATTTATTTTTAATCTGATAAGGTGCTGATAATGTGTGTTTTTCCTGTGTTGAACAACCTTTGCATACCACAATTAAAATCTACTTGTTCATTGTGTATAATCCTTTTAATATGTTGTTGAATTAAATTTGCAAGTATTTTTTGAGAATTTTTGCATCTATGTTCTTTAGAGATATTTTTCTGTAATTTTCTTTTCTTATAATATCTTTACCTGGTTTTGGCAATTGTGTGATGCTGGCTTCATAAAATGTGTTTTGTAATTTTCCCTCCCCTCCAAGTTTTTGAAGAGTTTAAAAACGGTTGATTTATTCCTTCTTGAAACACTTGGTAAAATTCACTTGTGATGTGATCTGGTCCTGGTTCTTTCTTTTTGGAAGATATTTGATGATTGATTCTATCTCTTTACTTGGGATTGGTTTGTTGAGTTATATTTCTTGTGGTGACATTGTAGGTCGTTTGTGCATTTCTAGGAATTTATCTATTTCATCTAGGTTGTCTACTTTGTTGGCCTACAGTTTCTTATAATATTTTCTTGAGATCCTTTTTATTTCTGTGGGGTCACTCATAGTGCACCCGTTTCATTTCTTAATTTATTTGCATCTTCTCTCTCTGTCTCTGTCTCTGTCTCTATCTCTCTCTCTCTCTGTCTAGCTAAGAGTTTACCAATTTTATTGGTATTCTCAAAGAACCAGCTTTTGGTTTTGTTGATTGTCTCTTTTTTTCTCAACTTCATTTATTTTTAGCCTTATCTTTGTTATTGCTTTCTTCTGCTTGCTTTGGGATTGGTTTGCTCTTCTTTTTCTAGTTCCTTCATGTGTGCAACTAAGTCTTTGATATTAGCTCTTTCTTCTTTTATAAAATAAGCATTTATGTCTATAAAGTTATCTCTCAGCACTGCCTTCACTGTATCCCATAAGTTTTGCTAAGTTGTGTTCCTATTTTCATTCTTTTTGAGAAATTTACTCATTTATCTTGCAATTTATTCTATAACCCACTTATTGTTTAGGACTGTTTTTTCTAGCCTCTATATATTTGCAAATTTCCCCTTTTCCTACCTATTATTAGAGTCGCTGCATCTTCCATTATGATCAGAAAAGGTGCTTGATATAATTTCAATCATTTAAAAAATTTATTTACACCTCTTTTGTGACTCAGCATGTGGTCGGTCTATCCTGAAGAAAGATCTATGAGAACTTGAGAAGAATGTATAATCTGCTGATTTGGGGTTCAATATTTTATATATGTCTGTTTGGTCATTTATCATATAGTTCAAGCTCTCTGTTTCTTTGTTGATCTTTGGCCCAGTTGTTCTATTCATGTCAGAGCCATGTTGAATTCTCCAACTATTGTTGCAGAGATGTCTATGCCTCCTTTCAGTTCTGTCAGAGTTTACTAATGTATTTCGGGTAAAGTACATAGATACTCAGGTCTTTTACTCCTTTCTCATGGATTTTCCTTTTTTTAAATATAAAATGTTCTTTTGCATCTCATTACATGTTACATTTAATGTCTGTTTTGTCCAATATTAGTATAGCTACCCCTGTTCTCTTTTGGTTACCATTTGCATAAAATATCTTTTTCCAACTTTTCACTTTCAGCCTAAGTAGAGTCTACTCACCTTAGGTCTAAGGTAAGTTTACTGCAGAAAGCATATGGAAATCTCATGGTTTTTATTCATTCTGTCAGCCTGTACATTTTGATTGGTGAGTTTAATCCCATAACATTTACAGATAGGTGCCTATCATCCCACTCCCAGCAACTGGATAGAACTACTAGCAGAAAATCAGAAAGGAAGATAAAAATTCTGAGTACCTCAAACAAGAAAGAGAATATAATTGAAATTTTTTTTAACATTCCTTGTAATAATAACAGAATGCACACTCTTCTTAATACCCTTCAACATACAGAAGATAGACCATTACCTGGGCCATAAAACAAAGATAAAAAAATTAAAATATTTAAAATAATTCTGAGTGTGTTCTATGAAAATAATGGAATCAAACTGGAAATCAATAACAGAAAGCAACAGAAAAATTTCTAAACATATGGAAATTAAACAGTATACTTCTAAATAATGCAAGGATCAAAGAGAAATTCTCAAAGAAAATGCTATGAGAATAAAACTCTCAATCCAGATTTTTCAACCAAACTAAACTATCATTCAGAAATGAGGGCAAAATGAAGACAGAGTTACACAGCCTAAGTTTTTATAACTCCTACTGAAATAAATTCTTATGAAGTATTTCAGGATGAAAGAACGCAAACCTAATGGAAATCATTGGCATACAAGTAGCAATTTTGATAAACAAAATTGGTATTTTGAGAGAAAAATTAAAATACCAATATGAGAATAGAAACAATAATGAAATAATAGGAATACAAGCAGGTTTGATTGGCAAAAAATAGAATGTGGAAAACACATTAAATAAGGAAACTAGAACATTTTTTCCTGCTTCCTTCTGTAAATTCACTTAAATTATGGTGAAGAGCTTCCTTTGCTTCTGTTTTCAAAGCACAAATACAAAGGACCAAGTGTTGGGGGATAAGTAATATCAATACAGTTTTGGAAGCTGAAAAACAGGATGATTACCAGTTAATACTAATTCTAATGATTTACTCTACCTAAATCATCAAAAAACTAAGTGTGAATGGGCCAAACTCATATACATATTGAATCATGCTGGAGAACCCCTTCAAAAGATTTAAATTGAAGTCAGCAAGTATGTCTAAACATGGGGTTCAAGTAGTTCTGAAAACAGGAGGCTTGGCTGAAAGTCTGAATAGAAAACTTAGACCCCAGAGCCTCTCATCCACGTCATGCATCTAGGCAACTGCTTCTCCTGTATCAGGCAAAGCAACAGAAGTTTACTTTAAGGAGATGTTAAACCCAAAAATGTCCCCAGATCACAGTGCTGGTTGATAAAGAAAAAAATGTACCAAACAGTGTGAAACAAGCAAAGTTGCCTTTATTCATAGCTACCATGTTAGGGGTCACTGAGTAGATCTCAACTCTGATGAAACAAAGGATGGCAACCATTTTATGGGTTAGGGGTAGATGATTAGTTGAAAGATAAGAAGATAGGAAGAATTGTTGACCACCAGGATGGATGAGCTATTTACTGAGGTTACATTTAGGACCACTTTGTTCTGAAATTTTCCTTTGAGCTATTTAAAGGCCATCAGGAGTCAGTAAGTCCCAGGAGAAAGGAAGAGGAAGATAGGAAAATACCTAGTTAGGGGCTTACACAGTATGCAAAAATTAGCTAGCACTCATTCTTCTCTTAGTAACAGGGAAGCAGTGGACTATAAGAGACTGAACTGTATCTACTTGTTATTTCCAAAAGACTCACATTTCAACTTTCACTCACAAAAATGCTGGGAAAATTTTATTAATCCTTTTTTAAAAAAATATATAAATTTACAATAAAAAATGGTACCAGAACTTTAGTAACACACCTGGAACATGGCACAGTGGTGGGAGAAAATATTTAATTCAGTTTATTTTCTGTAGTCTGTTGTTCAATAATCTCATGATGATGGAATTTGCACAATTTTTGGAAGGAGTTAAGAAGCTGCTGGAGGTCTGCTTCTCCCTGAGCAGTCCAATGTTAACCAAGGACCTGGGGATCTTTGCACCATCCAAAGATCTGAGCAGGACATACTTTTGCTGGATGTACAATGTTCACTCATCAGTGTGGCAAAAACTGACAAGCAGGAAGCTTATGTAGTCAGTGAGAATAACATGTTCATCTCCAAGAGATGTTTCATTTGGAAAACATGTGATCCCACCATCTAACTGAAATCACTGGTTCCCCTGTTAGAGCTTCCTAGAGATTTCAGGAATTTCAGATTTCCTTTGACTAATTTCAAAGCTTCTTTTATTCTCATAAGAATTTCTTAAAGCCTTCTCACCAAGGGTACCCACACTGGAATTTCCAGGAAGAAATATAGTGTCTTAATGCATTTTTCCCCAAATGCATTATTGTATGGAACAGATGCATAGAGACTGTTGGTACTGGTGTTCACTAGATTTACCACAGAGTCATATAATCTGTCAGCCAGATCATATCCTGATGAATGAGATTGACCAGACAGTTATGGACCATTCCTACAAGAAAGTTCATGTTATTGCAAAGGATGTCACTTGTGTGAGTGGAATTCATGTCCTGATACAATGTTCTGTTATTGATGGTACACTTTCAATCCTTGTGGGTATTCAATTACTGGAATGAAATTGTATGGAATTAATTGGACTATCTACATCACTCCAGAACCAGAGGTTTCTTATGTTAATTTTGAAACAAACTTAAGTCTGACTTCCTGTGATGATCTGATCAGGAAGATTGTGGAAGTCTTCAAGCCAGGAAAATTAGGGACCACTTGTTTATAAATCAGAGTTCTAAATGTTGCACAATGCTTCCATCATCCCTGAAGACTGAAGGTTTTTAATGTCTTGATTTCTAGAGTGCTATGTTCAGTGACTGCTACTCTGTTTTTACCAGCTTTGCTAAGAATCAGCAACAATATTAAAGCTGATTAAGAAAAATGCAGAAAAAAATGATAAAAAACTATTGATACTGGCACCATACATTCCATACCCACCACCTTGAAGTAGAAGGTAGTCCTACATTCAATCATAGTGCAAACACTTTGAATTGTTGTATTTGCTATTATATCAAGGCATTAGGTATCTTGTATGAATGCTTTCTTATGTGTTTATATATTCTATGCCACTCTTGCTGTGAAATTGAGATGCATGTAGAAACATGCCTTTTACTCTAAGAAACTTTCTTTCTTAAAAGAAACATGAAAACAAGAACAATAACTGCAACAACAGAGGAAAGAAATGGAACATTTTCTTGCATGAATGAAAAATGGACTGGAGTTCAGTTATGAAATTTATTATATGCCATTTCAGTCCAGTTTATTTATTTATTTATTTTAGGTACCAGGGGCTGGGGATTGAACCTGGGGTGTTGTATGTGGTAAGCCACTGATAAACCATTGAGCCCCATCACCTCCCCTGAATTGTTTTATTTGTTTTGCTCATTTTTTAATTTTATTTTTAAAGAGGTACCAGGAACCAAACCCAGGACCTCCCATGTGGGAAGCAGGCACTCAACTTTGTGAGCTACATCCAATTTCACTTTTGTCTTATGAACAGTACTTCCTCTTCATGTTTTATTCGACCTTCAATCAATGCTAGTTCAACAAGCACTGGAGCTCTCCCAAAACCTGCAACACAATGAACAACAATGCAGCAATAACAGCTTTCAGGAAACCTAATTTTTACAAGACTTAAACAACCATCAACAATCTGGTTGGATAGAGGTGCACTACCGTCAAAAGGCCAATCAAATGTGGATGCCTTCTGTCTCCATAAGATCTGTGTCCAAAGTTGCTTTATATACTCTTACTATTGTGGTAACTCCATACTTTTTAAGTTCCTCTATAAATTTGCTTAAGTTTGCTTTGGTTGAATTGTATGTGATTAGAAATCTCATGTTCTTGTATGTGACTTCCACAGAAGCGCAGTTCTTTGGAATCATTTTAATTTATTTAAAAAATACTCAATAAGGCTGTGAAAGAACTTTTAAAAATTTAATATGGAAATTATGTAAAGAAACTGAAGTCTACTTCAATATACTCTACTTGAAATTCTCAGTACTTTGCATATGAATTTGGAAGTAATGGGGAATGAAATAAACCTTCTAACAAGAAACAGTGATTATTCAACCCAGTAATACTGAAGCAATGTAAAGAATTGCACTGAGGTTTACACTGTCCAGGTCAGAATTCTTGCAAAATCCTCTCAGATTTCAATTCAACACAACTGTGTCTATGATAACACTTATGGGTGTTTCTTGGTGTAGTTGTAAAGAGTTTGTGCAATTCATTTGTCTAGAAATTGGTGAAATGTATGCATGGCCTTAATCTCCACTTCACTTTAGAAACTCCAAAAATTTGTTACCAAGATCACCACAGAACTAAGAAATAGGTTTATTCATTGAAGAATGTGACCTAATCATACAGCTTGTCCCAAGGGAGTGGCAAACAGGTAGTGGCAACAGCTGCAGGGCAGGAGCAGCAATGGTCATCATGGGGCAGCAGCAATGCAGGTGGTGGTGGTACCAGCAGGTTCTACCATGCATAAAGATAGTGTGTCACCTACCTCCATGGTTTCTGGTGAAAGAGCGACACTTGCCCTTATTGAGTCTTCCTTGGAAGCAATGAATTGTCTTCTCTTGCTGCTCTCAGTATATACTTTATATATTTGGTTTCTCACATTCTCAATAAGATATGTCTTTTTATAGGTCTGTTTGAATTCATTCTCTTTGGCTAGTTTGTCCTTCTTGAATATTCATGTCTTTCATAAGGATTGGAAAATTTTCAATTCCTCAAATATTCCTTCTACCCCTTCTCCATTCTCTTATTCTTCTGGGACACCTATAATAACATATTTGTGCATTTCAAATTGTCATTAAATTTGTTAAGATCCTGTTCAATCTTTTTCATTCTTCTTAATGTCTGTTCTCCTATTTTGACAAGTTCAAATATCCTGTCCTCAATTTCACTTATTATTTCTTCTACCACTTCAAATCTTCTGTTATATGCTTCTAATGTATCTTTATTCTCATCCACTGTGTCTTTCATTCCCATAAGCTCTGTTACTTTTTTGCAAACTTTGAAATTGTTTTTTATGTTCACACAGTGTCATCTTAATATCTTTTATCTCTTTAGTCATATTTTCCTTCATCACATTAAATTAATTTAGGAGGTTTCAGTGAACATCATTGCTTAGTTATCTTAAATCCTGTGTCTTGCCTGAATTATTAGTTTGTTGCTTTGGTTGGGACAGATGTTCCAGTTTCTTAATATAGTTTGTTACTTTTTGTTGATATCTAGGATCTAATAATATTGGTGATTATCCTCTGCAGATCAATTTCCCTCTCTTTCTTAGTAGTTTTCTTTCACAGATTTTTTAAATTTTTGATTCACTTTTTTCTAAAACTTTTTTTGCTATGTTTAAGTTGTAAAAACAAGGACAGTGAACCACTAATATGGCATAGACCAGATCTATGGAGGTTGGGAAATAAATAAAAGAAAAAAACTGGGCTACCTTTACTTTAATTGCTAGTCATCAGATAGCACTCCTAAGCAAACTCTGCTACAGAGATGAAGCCTTCAGTATGCATGAACTAGCTCTTCTGAAACAGTGATTTGAGTTATGATGGTTACATTCACTGAAGAAAAATCACACAGTTCTCAGCCACACCATCCCACTTTCCAGGCAGAATCTGTCTTTTCTCCTCTCCATTGATCATCCAGCCATAGGTTTTACAAAGGTAGTTCAACTTAGAAGTGGGGATGGGTGGCATTCCTACCTATTGGATCATAAACTCACAGTTTTTCCTTTTTCCTCCCTGTATCTTCATCCCCATGCCCTCTTAAATGATGTGTGCAGCACTCTCCTGGCCTGCAGTTCTTGAAAGCAGCACTCTGATGACTTCTATGCCTTCTCCTCTATTTTGCTACCTGCAGCCTGGCTGAGCTACTCTGATGCATCTTGCATCATTCTTTATTAAATAATGAGTTACAGCCTGAAAGGAAAAGACAAGGGTGAGAGGCCTGGAGAAGAGTGTAGAAATGAAGACTATATGGAAGACAAACTTGAAGTGTTAAAAGACAGATGATGGTAAGATATGACTACAAAAAGCCAGAGGATAAAATGGACAAAGTAAGTAATGCCTTTCCAGCAGTAACACTGAATGTTAATGGTTTAAACTCACCAATTATAAGCCATAGACTAATAGAATGGGTAAAACATATGAGACATCTATTTCTGGACTAATCCCACTTTAGACACAAGGACACAATCAGGCTAAAAGTGAAAGATTGGGGAAAGATATTCCATAAAAATACTAATAAAAAAAGAGCTGGAGGGAAGCAAATGTGGCTCAAGTGATTGGGCTCCCGTCTACCATATAGAAGTTCCAGGGTTTGACTCCTGGGGCTTTCTGGTGAAAAGCAAGCTGGCCCACATGGTGAGATGGCTTGAGCAGAGAGCTGGTCCATGTGGTGTGCTGGCCCACGCAGAGTGCTAGCCCATGCAGAAGTGCTGGCCCACATGGAATGTTGACCCATGCAGGAGTGCTGGCCCACATGGAGTATTGGCCCACACAGAGTGCTGGTGCAGCAAGATGATGCAACAAAAAGAGACACAGAAAGAGACAATGAGAGATGCAGCAAATCAGGGAGCTGAAGTGGCACAACAGATTGAGTAGCCTCTCTCCACCTGGGAAGGTCCCAGGATCAGTTCCCAGTGCAACCTAAAGAGAAAACAAGCAGACACAGAACACACAGAGAGCAGAGCAGACAGCGGGGGTGCAAAAACAATGAGTGGGGGGGATAAATAAATAAATAAAGCTTAAAAAAAGAGCTGGAGTAGTTACTCTAATATTGGGTGAAATAGATTTTAAATGCAAAACTAGTATAAAAGATTAAGGTGGTCATTATGTATTAATAAAAAGGAAAATTCACCAAAAAGAAATAGCAATAATAAATATTTATGTATCTTGGAGGCTTGAAAATACATGAGACACACTTGGCAAAACTGAATGAGAAACAGATCTCTATAAAGTAATATTTGGAAACTTCAATAAACCACTCTCAGCATTAGAAAAAAAATATGGAAAGAGGTAAATGAGGAAACTAAGAGCTTGAATAATATGATAAATGAACTAGACCCGATAGAAATTTATAGAGAATTATATCCCAACAGAGGAAGTTAAACATTCTTCTCTAGTCTTTCTGGATATCTATCCAGGATAGTCTATATGCTGTGACATAAGTCAGATTGCAATATATTTAAAAACATTAATTATACAGAGCACTTTCTCTGATCATAATGAAATAAAGTTGGAAATTAATAGACAGAAAATATGAAAACTCACAAATACACTTAATTTCAAAAAAGCACTATTAAAAAATCAGTGGGCTTTAAAAACATACTCCCAAGTAGATCTAAGATGGTGTAATAGGGAACTACAGGCTTCAATCCTCATCCAGAAACTGTGGGAAGGCTTGCAAGGAGATTAGTGAATACTGGTAGACTGGGATGGTTGTAAGTGGCCTGAGAGGAAAGGCTGCTTTTTTCTGTTTTTCTTTTTGTAGTTGTTGCTTTTATTCTCTTCTTTTTCCTCTATTTTCTTCTTAGATTATTTCTTTTCTTTCTTTCATTTTTCCTTTCTCCATTGCATATATGTTGTTCCATCTTCCCTTGTTAGGTACTCATTTTCTAACTTCTCTTCTCATCTTTCTGATTTTTATTCTATATTTTCCCTATTTCCTTCTCTTTTTTAATGCATATTTGTTATTCTTGATCTTTTTTATATTTTAAGATTTTTCACTCATTTATTTTTTTCTCTTCTTCCTGGTTCTTTAAGGTTCATATTCCATCTTCTGTGTGTTTTTTTTTTCATTCTTTTTCTCTTATCCTTTCTTTCCCTTTCTAGGGTTTTAATATTTTAAGAGGGAACATGGACATCTAAAGGAATATAAAATAAGAGGAACCAAGTGTCAGAAAGAAAACTTAACACACACACACAAAAAAAAAAAACAAATGAAGCTCTAGAGTAGAAAGAGAACCTAATAATTTGAATAAGCCCATAAAGAGAAACAGATGTCAAGACACCAACAAAAAATTGCAAACCATAATAAACATGGCCCAGTCTAATGAGCAAACAAATATACAGGAGGAGATGCAAAACATGGGACAACTAATCAAAGATGTCCAAACAAATAGCATGAATCAAGTTAATGAAGTGAAGGCAGAGTTAAAAGATATTAAGAAGACACTGGGAGAACATACAGAATAAATCATAAACATTCATAAATACATAACAGAGCTGTTGGTGATGAATGGCACCCTAAAAGAAATAAAAAATATGGGGAATTGTGGGAAGATGGCATCAGGATAACAGGAAGAGCCCAATGCTCTCACAAAAACAATGGAGAAAGAGCTAAAAGCTGTACAAGGGACCTAATCTGGGGGTCAACAAAACAGGAGAGTGCTACACAACTCCTAGGAGGATGAGGGACAGAGACTCAAAACAACAAATTTGAGTTACCAAGCCATCATAATGGTCATAAGGGCTGCCCTCATCCAACCTCAAGATATTCAGCTGAAGTAAAGCCCCTGGCTCACTGCAGCCAACCTAGTGGGGAAAAGACATCTTCCTCCCTGACAGCTGTTTCAAGGGAAAAGGAAGAGGGAATCAGGGGACTTTTTTCAGTGAACTCAGCCAGCAGAGCCCATTTTGAATTTCCTCTCTGGAGATTTAGCCAGAAATGCAGGAAAGCCCAGGCTGAAACACCTTCATGAAAAGGTGTATTGATGAGCACCATCAGCTGGTGGGTCTGGAATTTGCATGGACAAAAACTCAGTTCTATTTGTATCCTAAATTCTGGGAGAAAATTTATGTCACAATACTGAGTCCCTGGCCTGATTTTGATAACTTAAATCAGACAAATTTAAAGACTTAGAATAAGATGAACTAAATATCAAAGAAAAGCTGTGAAAAAAGTAGGCAAGACATATTCTCCAAGGGAGTAGCAACAGTCCCCCAAGTTCAGGGGCAGTGTCTGGCAAAAGAGGATGATCTACTGATGGGCTTTTGTTATTGATGACTAGTCTTATGAGTCTATGCTCTTGAAATTGAAGCTTGGCCCATTGTTATAGGGTGCCTAAGTGTTGCCTCCTGAGAGCCTCCTTGTTGCTCAAATGTGGCCTCTCTCTAAGCCAAACTCATCATATAAATGCATTACCTTCTTCCCAGAATTGGACATGACTCCCAGGGATGAGTCTCCCTGACAATGAGGGATTACTAACAAGTGCCAGCGGGTAATACAACTGGAAAAAGACCTTGAATAAAAGATGGAAGAGGTAAAGACAAATGAGTTCATATGGATAAGAGACTTCAAAGTAAGTCGGGATGTCATTCCAGAGGTAATGCTAATGCATATCTCAATAGGGCCTCATAGGTCCCAAACAGAGGGACTCCTGAGGGCTCTGAGAGCTCTGGAGACACCCAGGTCCTATATCAGGGTGGATAGCCCCAGAGTTTTGTGCCTTATCAGTGGGCCCTTCTTTGGAATCTTTGCTCCTGAGAGTGACAGAGTTGGACTCAAATATGTCTTCCCTGCACAAGGTCCATCTGTCCCTTCTATTCAAACCTGTATGTGGTGCCAGAGTTTGTAGGTGTACTTCCAGAGACCAGAGTTTTTGGGCTGTACATGTGACAGCTGGGCCCAGCATCTTGGTGGAGCTGCAACTCCTACCCTACAGCTCAAGGGACTCACCTTGGACACCTGGTGGGGAGATAATGATGGGCAATGGCTATCCCAGGGAATGGAGAGAGTCTGCAGCTGCAGGCAGGATAATCCCATCCATCTTATCCATAAGATATAAGCCCTCTCTCACTTGGAGGTGGAGTGGACATCACAATCTCACACTCCTCAGGATTGGGGAAAGAGCTATAGACTAGAGTGGGCTTACTGGTATTCTGTTATAGACATATTGTGATTCACACAATGGAAGTAATTACAACATAAATGTGAAGCCAGTGGCCCCCGGATGCTTTATGGGCAGGGAGAGGGAAAAGAAATTGTAATACAGGGGTTTTTTTGGAACTTGGGAATTATCCTGAGTGACATTGCAATGACAGATATAGTCCATTTTATATCATGATATAACATGCAGACCTGTGTGTGAGAGAGTATGGTCTACAATGTGAACTATGGTCCATGCTTAGTGGCAAAGCTCCAAGATGTGTATATCTGTTGTAGGTGATGTGCCACACTAATGAATGATGTTTTTGTGGGAGGTTGTGGGAGGAGTGGGAGGTGGGGCATATGGGAATCCCTAAAATTTTTGTTTAACATTTATGTAATCTAAGTATCTTTTAAAAAGTAAATAAAAATTATTTTAAAAATAAAATAAAAGATAGAACTTTAAAAAAAAAAGAAAATATGTCATTCATGAAGAGATAGTTGCCACTAGAGGTTCTGTGGGCAGGGAAAGGGAAATACAGATGAAATATGGGGATGTTTTGGGGATTTGGGAATTTTCCTGAATGACATTGCAATGAGAGTTATGGGCCATTACACGTCTTGCCATAACCTATAAAATTGTACTGGATAGAGTGTAAACTACAATGTAAACTATAATCCATGCTTAGTGGCAATGCTCTAAAATGTTTTCATCAATTGTAATGAATGTACCACAGTAATGAAAGATGTTGTTAATGTGGGAAAATGTTGGAGGTGTAGGAAGTGGAGCATATGGGAATGTCCTAAATTTTTATGTAACACTTATGTAATCTAAATATCTTTTTTAAAAAAATAATAAAAGTTATATTTAAAAAAAAGAAAAAAATGTAAGAAAGAGAGTGAATTTGGACATCAGAGTAAATTCAGGAACACATTCATATGTCTAAACATCTGCAAAAAAAAAATTACAAACCATACTATGAAAAAGGAAGAGATGGGCCAGACAAGAGAACTAACAAACAAAATATCCTGAAGAGAAATGGTCCAACACAAGAATAACAATGAGTGTAATTAACCATACTGAAAAATTGAAGAAGAAAAATCATTTGGTCCTCTCAATTGATGCAGAAAAGGCATTTGACAAAATAAAGCACCGTTTCTTGATAAAAACACATCAAATGATAGAAATAGAAGGAAGCTTTCTCTATATGCTAGTCAGCATATATGAAATAGCTACAGCTAGTATTGTAGTCAGTGGTGAAAGACTGTGAGTTTTCCCACTGACATCAGGTACAAGTCAAGGATGCCTATGGTCCCCATTGTTACTCAATATTGTGTTAGAGGTTCTAGCTAGACCAATTAAGCTAGATAAAGAAATAAAGTAAAATAAAAGGAAAGGAAGAATTAAAACTTTCACTATTTGTTAATAATTTGTTAATGATCATATATCTAGAATCTCCTGAAAAATCCATAATAAAGCTACCAGAACTAGTAAACAAATTCAGTCAAGTGGTAGGAAAGAAGATTAACATGCAAAAATCAATAATGTTTCTATACACTACTGATGTGCAATCTGGAAATCAAATCAGAAAAAAATTCAATTTATTAAAGTAACTAAAAAATAAAATATTTAAGCATAAACTTGACTGAGGACATAAAGTACCTATACTCAGAAAATGACAAAACATTGCTAAAAAAAAAACCTGACGATTTAAATAAATGGAAGAACATTTTGTGTTCATGGATTGGAAAACTAAATATCACTAATGTCAATTCTACCCAAACTGATTTACAGAGTCAATGCAATCCCAGTAAAAATCCCCACAGCCATTTATACAAAAATGGAAAAAAAATATATTTATTTGGAAGGTTAGTTAACAGTCCCTAAATACCATAAATTTCTTTAAAAAGAACAAAGTCGGAGGACTCTCACTTCCAATCTTTAAAGTATATTACTTAGCTACAGTGGTAAATATAGCATGGTACTGACATAAAGACAGACACATTGACCAATGGAACAAATTGAGAAGTCAGAAACAGTCCCTAATATATAAAATCAAGTGATGTTTGACCAGGTGGGCTAGAACAGTCTTTTCAACATATGGTGCAGAGATAATTGGATATCCAAAAGAAAGAAAGAAGACCCTTATCTCACACCTTATATGAAAATTAACTCAAAATTGATCAATAACCTAAATGTAAAACTGACAAGCATAAAACTCCTAGAAGAAAATGTAGGAAAAACTCTTTAAAACCTCTTCAAGAAAAAATAGATAAATAGGCCACCCTCAAAATTAAACAGTTTTACATATCAAAGAACCTTGTAAAAATGGCGAAGAGGCAGCTAACTCAATGAGAGAAAATATTTGGCAATCACATATCCCATAAAGGTTTAATATCTTTGATATACAAAGAGATCATACAACTCAATAATAAAAAGACAAACTTAACCATTTTAAAAAATGGGCAAAAGATTGAAAAGACAATTGTCCAAAGAAGAAATACAAATAACAAAGAAACACATGAATAAATATTTAACATCACTAACAATTAGGGAAAGGCAAATCAAAACTACAATGAGATATCATTTCACACCTATGAGACTGCTGCTATTAAAAATTTGGAAATGCTTAAATATTGGAGAGGATATGGAGAGATAGGAAGCTTATTTACTCTTGGTGGGAATTTAGAATGGAATAGCCACTTTGGAGGACTGTTTGGCAATTCCTAAGGAAGTTGAATATAGACTTGCCATGTGACTATGCAATACCATTACCAGGTATATATCCAGAAATACTGGGAGTAGAGACATAGACATCCGCACACCAATTTTCATAGCAGCCTTATTTACGTTTGCTAAAAGTTGGAAAGAAACCATGTGTCTATCAACTGATGAATGGATAAAATGTATACACATTGTGGTGTATACACATGATGGAATATTATGCAGCAGTAAGAAGAAATGAAGTCGTGAAGCATATAACAATATGAGTTGAGTGAAGCAGACCAAACACAAAAGGACAAATACTGTATAATTTCTTTCTTATGAACTAAATATATTGCATAAACTCATGGAGTAAATAATAAGAATATAGGTCACCAGAAAATAGATTGTGGGTAGAGAATGGAAAGCTGAGTGTTAATCTGTGCAGAAGTGGTAAAAAGTTTTTCTTATGTCTTTGGAAATAAATAGAAATGATTAAAGCATATCATGGTGTTTTAACTAGCAGTGCTATTGTATGGGTATGACAGTGGTAGAAAGGGAAAGTCTAAAGTCATGTATATTACTAGAAAGAAAGCTAAAAAACTGTAACATGATACTGTATATCATAGTAAAACTTCAGGTAAAACATGAATATGGGTGATATTGCATATATAAGGCTTTTTAAAATATATAAATATACTAGAGAAAAGGAAAAAGTAGCAATTATATACAGCAGGGAAAGCATACAGAGATTGAGAGATGATGCATTTTTTTTAATTGTTATTATTGGAATAATGAAAGTGCTGTAAAAATGACTGAAGTGATGAATGCACAAACATGTGATTACAATAAATAATGCTGTACACGTTGGATGGATTTATCCTTGATTAATATGTATCAATAAAATTGATTTGTTCTGAATAAAAGGATTCAATAAAGTTTCCCCAATGAGGATGATGGCTCCTTTAGCTTTTGGATAGCCTGTTCAAGTTAACAATGTATCATTTTATTCTAGATTTCAAAATGTTATTAAAAATTAAATGTAAATGTTAAAACTATGCTGGAAGCACATAAAAGCAGATTTGAACAGACACAAGAAGGAATTAGTGATGTAGATATATCTGAAAAAAAAAACACACAGATAGTAGAACAGATAGCTTAAAAGATAGAATAAATTCAAGAGAGACTCAGGGAATTAAAAGACAACAAAAACACACAAACTTATGCATTATAGGCATTCCAGAATGAGAAGAGTATGGAAAGGGGGAAGAAGGAATATTGGAGGAAATAATGGTGGAAAATTTCCCAACTATTTTAAAGGGCATGGATGTATATTTCCAGGAAGTGAAGCATACTCCAAACAGTAAAAATCCTAACATGGCCTACCCTGAGACATATACTTATCAAATTGTCAAATGTGTAGTTCAAAGAATACTGAAAGCAGCAAAAGAAAAGATCCATCACATACAAGGGAAGCTCAATAAGCTTAAGAACTGATTTCTCATTGGAAACCATGGAGGAGAGAAGATAGTGGTACGCTATAGTTAAGGTGCTAAAAGAGAAAAAAATGCCAGCCAAGATTTCTGTATCCAGCTTAGGTGGCATTCAAAAATGACGGTGAGTTCAAAACATTCAAAGATTAACAGAAATTAAAAGACATTGTCAGAAGAAACCTATCATTCAAGAAATACTAATTGGAGTTCTGCAGGTTGCAAGGAAAAAACAGGAGAGTGTGGAAAGGAAAATTATGAATAAGAATAACTGAAAAGATAAAAAGAGAAATAAAAGCAAAATGACTTCTCAAACATAAAGAAAACATGGCTAATGTAATTATAGTCTTAACCATAACAACATTGAGTGTTAAATGGATTAAATTTTCCAATCAATAGACAAAGATTGGCAGAATGGAGAGGAAAATTTGACCCATCTATCTGCACTCAAAAGAAACTCACCTATGAATCAGGGATGCAAAGAGGTTGCAAGTGAATGGTTGGAAAATGATTTTATATACAATCAATAATCAAAAAAGGTGGAAGTGACTATGGTAATATTGAACAAAATAAATTTTAAATGTAAAAGTATTTTAAGAGACAAGGAAGGACACTATATATTAATAAGAGGGGTAATCTATCAAGAAGAAAGAATTATCATAAACAATTATGCACCTATCCAGGGTGCCCCAAAATACCTGAGGCAAACATTGGGAAAAATAATTGGAAAAAATAGATGACTGTACAATTATAGTGGGGAATTTTAATACACCATTGTCACTATTTTACAGAACATTTCAACAGAAGGTGAATAATGAATTGGAGATTCTAGACCATATATACATATACAGAACATTACACCCAAATCTAGTGGGATATTCATTTTTCTCAAGCATACATGAAACATTATCTATGATACACCACATGACAGGTCACAAAACAAATAACAAATTTAGAAAGATTGAAAGAAATTTTCCTTGTAATTTTAAATCAGAAATGATCCTTTCATAATTAGACAATATACTTCTAATCACAACTATTTAAGAAGTCAGAAATTTTATTTATCTTCTTAACCTGTACTCCAATATATTTCTCATATGTGATAGCGTGTGGGATTAATGAAACTAGAGAATGCATGTATTTACAAACAGAAATGTGTACCCAAAAGAATCTGTCAATGCAGATAATTCTGAAGAAGGAGGAATAGGGGTTGAGGCTAGAGAAGGAATTGTCAA